>JAULKM010089282.1:0-11302 GCA_032355605.1 Rubia tinctorum
AAAATTTTATCTTCATTTCTTCTAATTTACACTTTAAACCTTGGTCTTTCCATAACTTATGGAAAGACCGTCTTTCAGGAGACTGCCTCACAAAACAACTTAAAATATGATTTTTTTAAAATCACATATGTATCGGTTACTACTCCCTCCGTTCCGGTTATAGTTGACAAGAAAAAGATGGAGTATTTTTAATGGTGTGATTTGTTTATTATTTAGTGGGACATGTGATATACTTCCTCCATATCTTTATTTATGGCACACTTATGTTATTGGATTTTTTTAGGCTAAATTATTTTTTTGGTCCCCAACATATATCGAAATACCATCTTTTGGTCCCCCAATGGGCAGAGGCAAAACCGCGTATACTTAGCAACCAACAAATACAAAATTACTTATTTGATCCCCAAAGATGGTTTTCATGCAAATCAGGATTATTTTCCAATATAGCCAATAGTATTTTTGAAATTTTACTAATTAAAAAATATTTTCAATTGTTTTAAGTAACAATAATATTTTTAAACCCTAACCTCACCGGCCACACCTTCATTTCCGCCGTCCTCTGCCACCTTCACCCTCACCGTCCCTCATCGTCGTTCTCCTTCCTCTCCACTCTCTTCGTCCTCACCCACACCTCCATCTCCGCCACCCTCACCGTCCCTCACCGTCGTTCTCCTTACTCTCCACTATCTTCGTCCACTCCCACACCTCCAGCTCTATCGTCCTTCGCCGCACTCACCCTCACCATCCTTCACTGTCATTCTCCTTCCTCTCCACTCTTTTCGTCCTCACCCACACCTCCATCTTTATCGTCCTCCGGTGCCCTTACCCTCACCATCCCTCACCATCCCTCACCGTCGTTGTCCTTCCTCTCCACTCTCTTCGTCCTCACCCACGCCACCCCCACCCTCACTGTCGTCAACCACTGCTCCTTCCGACCAACTCGCACCACTCCCTAGCCAGCCATTCGAATCGACCACCTCACACTTCCGACCAACGAGCGCAGCAAATTCCGACAAGCCCCACAATTGTGGTTGCAGAACGATCGACGACAAGGAGTTAGGGTTCGTCTTCGTCGATGACGGCAAGACAATTCAAATTGCAGAGACCACTCCCTAGGTTTCCATTCAAATTGCAGAAGTTGAAACCCTAGGTCTCTGCAATTCGAATCGAGGAGACGACATTTTGAATTGCAGAGACCACTCCGCCTACCCCCACCATTTTCTATGACGGCGTTTCAAATTTGAAAGCCGGAGATGAAGCTTCTCAGCCAGAGACGGAGAATCTTGAAACCCGGAGAACGAGGCGACGTAGTTTCGAATTTCATCGAAGCTGATGCCACCCAAAATTTTAAAAAAAAATCGTAGGAGCAAAAATGTCTTTTCACATAATTTTGGCTTAACATTACCTGAAAACCACCCATAATCTGATTTTAGGGACCAAACAAATCATTTTGTATTTGTTGGTTACTGAATATAAGTGGTTTTGCCACTGGGGGATCAAAAGATGGTATTTCAATATATGTTGGGGACAAAAAAACTATTAAGTCTTTTTTTTAAAATGACACACTTTCCATACTTTGCAAGATTCCTTCAATTTTATCCACTCATTCTACTTTTTACTTTCTACATTCAATTTCATCCACTCATTTTCTTCATCTAAACCCAAGAGTCTAAACCTAGTGTGCCACTCTTAGTGAAACGGGGGGAGTATGATGATTTGTCTATTACTTAGTGTGGCATGTAGTGTGGTTGGGAGGTCATCGCCGTACCTCTCAAAGATACAATTTATAAACCCTAAATGCTTACTAAATACAATTAAGTAGTTAGTGGCAAGTCGGGGTCGTCCACAAAGAAGAGGGATTTTCCTAAGTGTTCATGCATATAAGGGTGGATATAAGCCAAGATAAAGATATATATATATATACATATATATATATATATATATAAGCATGTAAAGAGGGGGATTTTTGGTTGGTTTTTCCTAAGTTATAAATTGAAAGACAACACAACTATCAAAGTAAGCTAATTGTGCTATCATGCAACAAGCTACTAAAAATATGGTAAAATAACAATTAACAAAGCCTTGGGGGCAATTGATTTCCACTTCCAAGCCACTTATAGATCCTAGACTCATTCACTCATTCCTTCACATTAATTACATATGGGGAATGTTATCACTTCCATTTGAAGATCAACATTCATTTCTTCTTAGTTACTAATTTACAAAGATGTTCAACAACCATTTGCAAACTTCATTGATAAGCACTTAGACAAACAACGCCTAAAGTTATTTCATCAATGTCATTATATACTAAGAACCATAAATTTGATAACAACTACAAGCATTAAACCAAATGCCTAGTCATTTAACCGAACTAAGCATTTAATAGACTTAACCAAGAACAAACAACATTCAAGATTCAATCTTTCATTCCTGCCATAGGATAAATATGATAACAAACAATATTAACATACTCATCTAGCAAAATTAACACCATTTACCCACAAGAAGTTCTAATTCCATGTTCTTGGATTTTCAATCCAAAGGTGAGAAGAAATTGTACACTTTCCTAACACTTCTAGAACTTAATCATACAAACATTTAATATTCTCAAACAACCCATTACATAAATTAAGTAAACAACAACATTAATGGCACAATAAATACTTCACAACCAATGCTCATGAAAGAGTAAAAATAGAGTCTTACTACATGGGTTTGGAAGCTTCAAACAATTTCTCCCAAATGATAAATTTAGCGAACAAAAATCATACTAACATTGATGGATAAATTCATACATATATAAAGAGAGAAAAGATGAAGAGAAAATGAAGAACTAGGGTTTTTGGAAGATGATTTTCGGCCAAGAGAAAGGTTTTGAATGAAGATAAACTAAGGGATATTTATAGTACAAGTGGTGGTGCGAAGACCAGTAAAAAGGGAGTTGAGCGCGCACAGGATACAGCAACAGGGCGGGCGCCGAGGGTGTTGGGATGCGTGAGGGAGGGCACACGGGCAGGATGCAGCGCGCGGGAGCGCGGAAGCATGAGTTGGGCGCGGGGCTAGTTTCCCCAGCATTTGGGGTGCATGGGTGCGCGGTTGAGCGCTCGGGCCCCGCGCTCGGTGTTCTTCACCTAGTCGATCGGCCGACCGATTCGTGGTTACTGGTGAACCGTTGACCCATTTTGAGAGTTCTTGTAATCAATTTTATTGTGCTCGAGAAGGCGAATCCAATGGTACCACCCTTAGAGATTGGTTCTTCTTGGATTGTTCCTAGAACTTGGTTAAAGCATCCAGATCACAATTCATCCGCTTCTTTGTCTTCCTTCTACGACCCTTTTATTTTCTGCCACGTTTTAACTCATGGCCTTTAATCTTCTACCATCCTTGAGAATGACCTTTAATAAAATACTCCAAAGTGCTTATGAGCAGTCTATAAATTAAGCTCACAAAAAGGAATCTAGATGATCATAAGGATCAAAATTCCATTAGACTCAACCTAGGTTACAAAGTGAAGGATTTAGATACGAAAACAAAAAATGGTTATCTGAACCCCTTATGATGTAAACCTACCTAAATCTAGTAATATTCCAACAAAAAGATAACAAAAGAGATGCTAAAGGCTTAGGAAAATACATGAATTTTGGCATCTCATCATTGTTAGATAAAAATCCCTCAAAACGTGTTTTGCAAAATTAGCTATTCTTGACACGTGATCGGATTGATGACCCAATTGCAGCTTTGTATAGTTAACCGTTAAATTCCTAGCATCTCTGTGGACGACACCAGTATTTCCACTATCCACCCTGTAGGTATTTTAATAGTAGGAACGGGAGCAACTTTACAAATCTTATCTCTGATTCTAAGCCTTCTTCGTGGGTTAGTAGATCTCTCGAAAGGTGGTTTTATTAGCGACCCCGCAGGGAGGCAGATCAAATTTTGGTGCCGTTGTTGGGGATGTTTGTTTAAAGAATTAACTGTTAATTTTAATAGCTTGTTAGTTGAATAGTTACTATTTTTTTGTTTCTATTTGTTTGCTTTGGTTGGTTTTTAGTGTCGAGCCTTTGTGTTAGCTAGTCCATTTACTTCTAATCCTTTTGCTAGTGTTTCTCTTAGTTGGGTATTGTTTAGTTCTAGTTTATGGTACATACCAGTACTACGAACCAAGGAACTCCACATTGTCTAACAGAAAACGTAGGTGGTCAGAGAAAAAGGAGGGGGAGAGCTAGAGTAGGGGTTCTATAAGAGCCAACCGTTCTAGTTGAGAATATTGTAGATATGGCGGAGAAAAATCGCACACTTAGGGAGTTGATAGCTCCTAACTTGGAGAATTAACCCCTATGCATTGTTTTCCTACCTTCTCAACCGAATATGACTTGTGAGTTAAAGAGTGGCATGATCCAATGCCTACTTACATTCCATGGGATAGCCGATAAAGACCCAAACAAGCAAATGTTGGAATTTCACCTAGTATGAACCAACATGAAGCTGGCCATAGTTTCAAAAGAATACTACAACTTCAGATCATTTCCTTTCTCATCGTGGGATGCAACTAAGGATTGGTTATATTATCTTCCGCCTGGGTGCATCACTTGTTGGATAGACATGAAATAGAGGTTCCTTGAAAAGTACTTTCTGGCCTCCAAGTCCACAAGTCTAAAGAAGTAGCTTTCCAACATTTTGCAATCGTTGAAAAAGTCCCTCCATGAGTATTGGAAGCGGTTCAAGAGATTTTTGGTGAGTTTCCCCTACCATCCATTCGAAGAAGGTAATTTAATGTACTATTTCTTCGAAGGCCTTTGTGACGAGGAGAGCATGGTTAATGTGGGGTGTAATGGCTCCATAGCCAACAAGAGTCCAAAGGATGCAATGGAATTGTTCAAGGAAATAGCCAATGGGACAAGGCAATTTAGCACCCGATCCTGTGTGAAGAATTTAGATGAGCCGGCTCACTCTCCCGAGTTGGAAGAGAAAGTTCAAGCACCTGCCTCAATGATGAAAGAATTTATAAAGGGGAGAGCTCAAGTCAAGTTGTGTGGCATATGTAGTCTTTATCATCATACCGATATATGTCCATAAGTGGTAGAAGATTTTGAAGAGGTGAAAGCGTTGGACTTCAATGATGTAAAGAGGCAACAATTTGCTAGGAGGCAACACCAAGGGTTTCGAAGGAACCAAGGCGGAGATAGACAAGACCCCTACGCAAATACCTTCAATCCCCGATACCAAAATCACCCCAACTTCCGTTGGCGCGAGGAGACTTAAGGGTACAACCGATGTAGATAACCTCAACATCAACCCTACTCGAGGGCAGAAGGGCCTTCTATTAACAATGCCACCTTGTACAAGTCGGACCGGGAGGATATCTTGGATGCTATAGCTCAATTGGCAAAGAAGAGCAATGTGTTTATGGAGTGGACAAGGAGGAAAATTGAGGAGCTTGAAACTAGAGCCTTTTCAAGCATCAAAATTCGAAGTCCAAGTCGACCAACTTGCCACTTCTGTGAGCTGACTTGAGGCTAGAGAATCCGGAAATGTGCGTTCCCAAATCCAGATATATGCAAGAAGTTTAGTGCATTAAATTTAAGGAGCGGGAAGGATGTGTGCGAGCTAGAGAAGGAAATCTTGCAAGAAGATGATTTGATTTTGAAAAGTGACAAGACTACCTTGGAGATGCGTGAGATGGTTATAGAGGTGGAGCCCACCAAAGAGCTCCTAACCATCGAGGCAAGGGTGAATCCTTCACCATATTTCCCTAGTGCACTTAGGGGAAGGCTGAAGGTGGCAATTAATGAGGGACACATACGCAAAATCTTCGAGAAGGTCGAGGTTAGTATTCCTATCTTGGACGTGATTGAGCTTGTTCCCTCTTATGCTAAATTTTTTTTAAAAATTCATGTACTAAGAAGAGAAATAAACTCACTAATAAAGTAGGCCAATTGAAAATAGGGAAGTAGCTACTTTAGCTCATAGGAACTTACCTAGGTAATGTGATGACCACAAAATATTTTCAATTCCTATTTCTTTAGGTGGTAAATTTGTGAAAAATTCTTTGGTTGATTTTGATTCATCTATTAATGTGATTCATTTTAGATTTTATGAAACCCTAGACATAGGTGAACTTAAGGACACTAGGTTAATTTTCCAACTAGACGATCATTCACAAGCTAGTAGAGGTATAGTTAAGGATGTCATGGTGAGAGTAGGCAATTTAGTATTTCCAGAGGACTTCTATGTCCTTGGTGTAGTGCACAATAAGGGTGCGCCCCCAATATTATTGGGGAGACATTTTCTAAAAACATCAAGGAGTAAAATAGATGTTCATTTGGGGAGACTAACCCTACAGGATGACATTGATAAGGTGGATTTGAGATTTATAAGTATAAGCCTAATTCACCGATTTCCTCTCTTATGTGCAATGGAATATCTCTCTGCGATGAACTTGTTCAACATGATAATACTTGCATGATTAGTGTTGATGAGTTCCTAGATCAATTCCTTGATAATCTTGAAGAGAGTGATGAGCGAAACCATATCATGAGCTTCAATTTTGACGACCATGTTGATGATGCCTATGCTATGCATGACCTTAGTGATGACACTTCTATCATGGATTGTTTTTCTTTGCTCACTGATTTGCAACTATTAGTGGAAAGTATCGAGGACCTAAAACCCCTTCAACAACCTCCTAAACTCAAAGATTTAGCTAAGGAATCGACAATGGTTAAAGAAGACGATTTTGATGGTGATGATGTATTAACCAATAAAGAGACCTTACTTGTTCTATCTTTCTTAAATGAACAGTGTGATGATGCAAATGTTAATGAGCATGTTTCTCCCAGTGTGTTTAAATACGCTTTGCTTCTGATTTAACACTAACATGCAGCGGAGAAGGAAGCGGGTAAGGAAGTAGAACTCCTAAAGCTCTTCTAACTCCCAAAATCAACAAGAATGTATCTACTGTTGTTAAGAAGTGATGTGTTTGGTATGTATCTCCCAAGGTAAAGGGTAAATTGAAGGTAATGTTGAGACCCATCCATAGAAACGTGGTCAATAGTGGTGTCAAGGATTGTGATTCTCGTGACCCACCAACCCATTTTTCTTAGTTCTAAAAAATGCGTGAAATTATAAGTCCTGAGGACGACAATAAAGAAACGTGCTTTTATTTTGTGTTAGTAGCTTTTGAAAAATTTCTTGTTAATTCTTGGACAATGTTTGATTTTTGGTAGTGTTTTTAAGGATCATTAGTCATTAAATTTTGTCTGGAATAGTCTTACTCTCAGTTTTTGTGTTTTTGGGTGCAGGTATTTTTGCGACAAAAGTTGGAAGGAGAAAAGATTGGAACTGGCTGTGCCAGCCTCATGCAAGGAAAGATAGCACGGCTCATGCCAGAGCAAGCTAGCACGACTCATGCCAGAGCAAGCTAGCACGACTCATGCCAGAGCAAGCTAGCACAACTTGTGCCATAGCATGGTGGCATGGGGCCTTCAAGCCTGGCACGAGGCATTCAAAGCTAGCAAGAGCCATGCCAATGAATGTCGCCTGCGCCGCCCAAACCCACCAATCAGAAAGCCCATTCCCTCTATATAAGCTTCATTCCTACCCCACTGTTCTTCATCTTCTTCTTCACAAACCTGAAAAACAGAACTCCTTTTCCTCTCTTTTCAAATTTCTCCCATATCTCTCTCAACTCTTGTCCGAATTGCCTCAAATTTGTCTCAAAATCTAAAATTTTCCAATACCTACAAAGCCCATTGATTATTGCAAACAAAAACATCCAAATTTAGCCTAGAAATTAAAAGTTTCAGTTCGGTCATCTTCTAGAGTTTTCTCCCAAAACTCTAATTTGGACATGTTCAACATGGTCATCAGAATTGAAGCTCATGATATGGTTTCACTCATCTTCTAGAGTTTTCTCCCAAAACTCTAATTTTGCTCATCAAAATTGAAACTCTAATTTGGATCTTCTAGATTTTTCTCCCAAAGCTCTAATTATGGACGCTTATGCTCTGGATTCTTCAGGTTGCGATATGCACACATTCTGGCTCACCATGACCTAAAGGACATAGGAGAAGGGGAGTAAGAATAGTGATATAGTGCATCCGGGGGCGATCAATATTCAGGAGGAGGCCTAACAGTCCACCGGCCCCAGTTCACACAGGCAGATCTACTCCCCCTATGATGATTATTTTGCTGAGTCTAGAAGGCGTAGCAGCAGAGGGAAACCCCAGAATTCCGAGCCACGCTGACATAGCATCCCCATTCCATCTGATCCCTATCCATGTAGCCCATTTTGGGAGCACGGTTTTCAGGGTTTCTACTCAGCATCGTCCTATGATACATGGTACATGCCACCTAGACATGGGTCAGAGTGGATGCAGGCTTGGGAAGAGTCTATTTTTAGGATGGGACATGATGTCACTCAGCTTAGTGCTCAATTGGACTACCACCAAGGTGAGACATCGTACATGTTCGACATGGGGAGACAACATACATGTTTGACATAGGCCCGCTGCATCATGATATGAAGGGGATCACGGAAAGGTTAAAGACAACAGGTATTGGAGACGGGTACCCGTATCAAGATCTACATGGGCAGGGAGGTGGAGCCAGACGTCGCGGATGGTGTTGAGGAGTCTTCGACGTGTACAACCTCTCTCTTCACCTTGGTCACATGCATTGTGGACAATTCATAAACTAAGTGAGGGGGAGGGGTTGGAACACCTTCATGGTCGTATCTCTTTTGTTTCTTTTTATTTGTTCCCACTATGTTGATTTGGATTTTTTCCTAATGATAACTATTGTTCCCTTTCTTTGTTTTTTCCCTCACTTTATGTTTTTCAAGACTTTGGTTGTTTGTTCGTTTTTCATGTGAGGGCACCATTTGTGGTTCCGTTGGGGATGTTTTGGAAACACTTTGGTGGTATAATTTTTTTAAAATCATATCCATGTATTATGAAGCCCACCTTTGGGGCCTTTTGTGCTACACAAAGAATTGAAAATTTTGAAAAAAATGAAAAAATACCCGACTAAGTCGAAAACTCGGAAGGGCGACTTAGGCAAAAATGGAAAAGGCCTGGATATAGAAACCTATGAAAAATTGAGAGGCCATGGTGTGGAAAAAAGTGAGAGGTGAGCTCAACATGTGTGTGAATGCTAGGATGAAAACACGAAAGGGCTCATAGGAAAAATGAGAGAAATTGAGGGAAAATAGAAACTTTAACTGAACATCTCTTGGATTTTCATTGGCGGCTTCTTCAGAGGAGTAAGTTAGCTTCATACTTACCTTTTACACCTTGTCTTTTTATTTGTTTGATTTGGTGGGATAGGTTACTTCAGCTTCTTTGGGGAGAGTGAGAGTTGTGAGATTCTTACATCTTTGGGGGAACTAGGGTAGCTTAGGAATAAAGTTGAATGCATTGGTTAACTTAACCCTGCATGCTACTTTCCTCATGGATCTTTGCTCATTTTTGTTTACTTGAGGATTAGTAAAGGTTTAAGTGTTGGGGAATCGATCTGCATCGATATGCATGAGACATAGGCATAAGATAGGTTTATATCTCTTGCATGTGATGGAATTTAGGATATAAGTTATTCATCGGTCATGTTACGCAAATATTTTCCCAGTTCTAGCTATATATATTTTTATTATTGCGTTCTTTCATGCTTGTAGTTGTTAGATTAAAATCCCCCACGCCCAAAACCTGTTTTCCAACATTAGCTATTCCTGACACGTGATTGGATTGGCGACCTGATTGTGGCTTTGTATAGTTAACAATTAAATTCCTAAAATCTCTGTGGATGACCCTGGTCTTGCCACTATCTAACCCATAGATATTTTAGCAGTAGGAACGGGAGCAACATTACATATCTCATCTTTGTTTCCAAGCCCTCTTCGCGGTTAGCAGATCTCCCGAAATGTTATTTTTTTAGCAACCCCGCGGGGAGGCAGATCAGGGAGGATATGTTTTTCTATATTATATGTGGTGGTAAGGATATAATGCCTTGGTGGAATGACAAGGTGCGTGTAGATTGGGAGGTGAAGTGGAAGAAAGAGACAAATCCTCTGAGGCAGATGCTTTCTTATTTGCTATAGATATGAGGCCTTTGGGAGACGAGGATGTTATCTTAATATTCATTCATTAATATTAGTAAAAGGTGATATTTTTATCATTTTATACTACTAATAATTAATTGTTTGTTTGCCGTTATCAAATTCTACAGTGTGTCCATGGATATAGATCATGTTGTACTTACGAGCATTTAGATCCAATTTTGTGAGCTTCATTGTGGATCGCTCGTAAACACTTCAGATTAGAAGTTTATTCGCAAGAATGGTAGTATATTGTATAAGACCATTCGCAAGGATGCTAGTGGACCGAAGGCCACTCACTTAATCGTGGTGGAAGATAAAAATGTTTCAAGGAGGAAAGCAGTTGAAGCCCAGAAGAATTAGAAGACTAGCACAACCGTGTTCTATATCATGGCTCCTGCCAACTAACGATGTGGTTCCTAAGTAATGGCATAGGACGCAAGGAATTTCATGGCATGTGCTTTGATAATAGCTCATGTAGCTAAGTATAAAGCACCGGCTGTTCCATATTACACCACGTGGTGCGCCTTGAAAGTCAAGATCCGAATATGAGCCTGTGATGTTTTACACAGATGCACTAATATTTTGTCAAGAAATTAAATCTCAGCAGGTGTCCAATGAGGAATTACATAGGTCGTGCAATTCAGATGCGCATTTTTGTTCTTAGCCGGTGGCCCGCGAAGGCATACATGCCCGCGCAACTCAAAAGACCAAAGAACTACGGCTGGCTGGCGGCCGTGCACTATTTCTCGGCCTGTGCCGCCAGACAGCTAGGGTTTCATTTATATTTTTGGGCCTCTTTAAATCTCATTTCCTATCTACTATATAAAGGAACCTATACTAGGGTTTAATTTTGAGAGAAGTTTGGCTAGTTTAATTTTCACTCTACTAGTTTTCTAAGATTAGGTAGAGAGAAAAATGGATTAACCCTTCTCCCTTCCTTAATATTCTTCATTTTTGCTCATGGGAATTGAATCCAATGGAAACATTGGGCTCAATGCTAAGGCCGTAGTTTTTTTCCTAGGAAATCTAAATTTGTATTCATGATTTTGTAAATATTTTGTGATGTGACGACAAATGCATGTGTTTTCCGAAGCATTTAACATCTCTTTTGTTATGTTTTTGTTGTAATATTGCTAGATTTAGGTAGGTTTACATCATAAGGAGTTTAGATGACCGTTTTCGGTTTTTGTATCTAAATCCTTCATT
>JAULKM010089300.1:0-11301 GCA_032355605.1 Rubia tinctorum
TGGGATACTCTATTTTGTTGCATTCGAATGCTTTAGCGGCTTTGAAATGCAGAAAACTATTTAGCTATTTTGGATTGAAAATTTTGAAAATTATAAAAGGGAAAAATAATAATAAAAACAAAACTCACTTAGTTGAAAACCCGAGAGGGCAATTTAGGCAACATTGGGGGCCCAGATAGGTCAAAAACCCAAAAGGGCAGCCTAGGTAAAAATGAGAGGCTAAATGTGGGCGAGATGTGAGCCAAAATAAACATGATGTGTGGCTAGGATGAAAACCCGAAAGAGCTCCTAGGAAAAATGAGAGAAAGAGAGAAAAAGAAAAAGAAAATGTGGTTATTATCTACTCATTTGCCGACATTAGAGTCATAAGGTTGCGGTTGATATGTGGATGATTGGGTAGCCTAACATCATGACACTTCTTGGGATTGGGTAAGTTAGAGCAGAAAACGAATCAAGGTATGAAATTCAAAATTTTATGCTTCATTTTTGGGTTGATATATTAATATAAAGTGAAGTTCGTACTTGAACATTTGATATAGTTTAACTTCAATTTGTACCATTGGATTTTGGGATTAGCAAGTTAGGAAATTCATGTATGGAAATTAGGAAAGTGATAGTTAGTATATTTGGGTAGATTTAGGAATAAGGGTAGCGTATGATAGAAACTTTTGGGAATTGTGAGATTGAAAGTTTTGTGAGGTTTTTATTTGGGGAAAATATTAGAATTAAGATGGGGGCTTTTGAACTTCTTCGTGTCTTGAATATTTTCTTACTCGATGACAAGTAAGGTTCAAGTGTAGGGAGGTTCGATACGTCTATTTTATACGATGATTTTGTGAAAATTTATACTCATTTTGGTATGCTTTTGTGCTTTGGATGCTTCATTTTACCTTGAAATTCTATTACTAGAGTTAAGAGCGACTGTAACGCTCTTATCACTTTTAATACGGATTTTGTGAGACGAGGTAACCGTTGGAAGATTTGAAGACCCTGAAGACTCCATTTTGAAGACAATGAAGACCTTGAAGACCTGAATAAGGGAGGAGGATACAACTACACCTAGACCGGAAAGAAGACAACATTTAAGGGCAGAGTACTCTGACCGTCACGAATCGCAACGAATGTATCGCGAGTCACGACGAATGTGTCGCAAGTCGCGACGGTACTCTTCCCATCATGAGTCACGAAGAATGTGTCACGAGTCACGATGATCTTTTGCCCAGATCTGGTTTTTGGACTTTTTATACTATAAATACTATGTTATCTTCTCCCCTTTCCAGCAACTTTTCTCTCTCGCGATTTCAGCCATAAACCCTAGTTTTTCTTCCATTTTCATCTTGCTTTCTTCTTGATTTCATGTTTGAATTGCTATTTTTATTTAGTATGGATTACAGTGGCCAAACTTAACCTTGGGAGCAATTGATTAAGGTTCCAAGCCCATGTCTTGAGATCTATTTGTAAGCTATTTAATGCTTTTCTATTGTGTATTTATTTTTCTTGAATTTGGTTGTTGAATCCATTAATGGTATTGAAAGTTTGAGTATATTAATTGCTTGCATGATTATGTTATAGAGTTTGGATAAATTAGCTAATTCTCCCTTCTTTTAATATGAAATTCATGAGCATGAATTAGAGCTTCTAATGTTGTTGATAATTTTATGAATACTAGATACATATGATAATGTTGAATTCTTCATCATGTTTTTTTTGTGTAGCAAATAGGAGAAGTTTATGAACGTTGAACGTTCTTGACCAATCTTGTGTAAATGCATGAATTGGTTCAATGCTTAGACACGGTGTAGTATTTATGAGTGTTACCAAGCTTGTTGATTCTTTGTACTTAATGCCAGTAATGGAATACTTTTAGTCGTTGAACGACGAAAGAGGTCATTAGTGAGGTTTAGCAAGAGATGTTGAATTCACTCTTGTAAACTACTATCAAACAAGGGTAGAAGCTTTATCTCACAACAAGTAGTGAAAGTGTTGAAGAGGTTATATGTTCAATAATAGATAAGAGCCTTGGAAGTAGAAATAAATTGTACCCAAGATCTCGTAATTCGTGTTTAAACTCATCTTAGTAATTGTTTCTTATTTTGTAGTTTTACATTGTTTGCTAGTTTAACTTGTCTTTAAATTAATTACTTTGAAAACCCAACAAAAAAACCCCCCTTTTTACAAGCTTTTATATGTATGTATATCTTTATATCTAGTGTAGTATTTACCATTATATGAGCAAACTTTTAGAAAAATCCCTTTTCTCCATGGATGATCCTGACTTGCCATTATCTACTTAATTGTAGTTAAGAGCACTTTAGGGCTTTAGTACATTTGAGAGGTACGGTGGTGACCTCCCAAATTTTGGCACCGCTGCAGGGGAAGAGGGGTATATTTTTAAGTGTTTGAGCATATTATGTGCGGAAATGTGCTAGTTGTAAATATTTGTTAGTTTACTTTTATTTGGATTTTATTTCATCTTTGTTTGGCTTGGAGACGTATTGTTCGAGTTCTTGGTGTATGGTTCATACTCGATCCTCTTCACAAGAACCCCTACACTACGACCCCGAGTTGGAATCGAACCTTAAGAGGGCTAGGAAGATTTCACTGGAAAGTGTGAATATCAATTCTCCTAGTGACCATTTTGTGACATCTTCTACCTTGACGGATCCTTGTGAGGAGCAAGAAGGTGAAATTATGGGAGCGGTACCTCAACCCCCTCCCCTTCAAGGGAGAGAAATCCCGGTGAGGCAAGTTCCTATGCAGGAGGCTATTACTCCCAATCTTGAGCACCAATCTATGTGCATCACATATCCGGCGGTTGGAGCTCACGACCATTTTGAATTAAAGTCCGGGTTGATTCACTTGCTACCATCCTTCCTTGGTAGGAAAGGGGAAGATCCAAACAAGCACCTTCTTGATTTCAATATGGTGTGTAGTGGGATGCTTCTCGATGGGGTGCACGAGGAGCTCTACATGTTGAAGGCCTTTCCGTTCTTCTTGTGAGATGTCGCAAGAAATTGGCTACATTATCTTCCGCCTGGGAGCATTACTTGTTTGATTGAAGTGAAGAAAAAGTCTCTTTCCATATACTTCCCGGCCTCAAAATCAGCAGTTTTGAAGAAGGACATTAGTAATATCATCCAATAGCAAAAGGAGTCTTTTTGCTACTATTGGGAGAGGTTCAAGAAACTTCTCGCAAGTTGTCCATCCCATGGCTATTTGGATAGGGATCTTGTCTACTACTTTTACAATGGTCTTCTTGATCAAGACCAATGGCTTGTGAGGGGAGCATGTGGTGGTTCTCTTGGAACCAAATTCTCGAGAGAAGCTATGGTGCTTTATGAAGAGCTAGCAGAGGAATCAAGAAACTTTAGCTCGAGGGCCGATTTGGGAAGGAAAAATCCCAACCCTGTAAATACTTCTTCCAACCATGGAAAACTTGAAGACCAAGTGTCTAATCTCACTTCTATGGCGAAAGCCTTAATGACTCAAGGAGACACATGTCAAACTTTGCAAGATGATTATGTGGAATAAGTGAGTGCCATGGGGTGGCAAGGAGACCAAGGGTACCAAAACCAAGGGTACCAAGGAGGCCGAGGGTATCAAAACCATCCTTATAATGCGGCAAAAAAGTCCACCCAAATCTTCAATATAGGAATGTACAGGGCAGTCAAAATGTTCAACCTTATCGTCCTTCTCAACAGGTATACCGGCCACCGCAACTGCAATACCCTAGGCTTGGTGATAAGGTCCATAATCAAGGCGAAAGTTCAAGAATGTCAAAGGACGAAATCATTCAAGCTTTCAAGAAGTTGACAATGTTCACGGACAAGAATGAGGAGTACCGAGAGAAGACAACCTCTAGAATAAAATATCTAGAGACGAAAATGAGCCAAATGGCTCAAATCTTGAGTCGAATGGAGGCTAGAGGCTTGGGAAAACTTCCATCTCAACCGGAGCTCAATCCTTGGAAAAATGCAAATGCTATCACTTTGAGAAGTGGTAAAGAGGTTGGCGAATTCCTGGATGATGAAATTGTTGAAACTACGCCCGTGGTGGTTGAAGTGTTGGAAAAGGAAGTTGATGAAGAAGCTGAGAAATTCGCCAAAGAAAGAGTGAGGAAGGGAAAGGATAAGGAAGAGGAGATTACCATTGAAGCATCGACACCCATTTCCGCACCTTCATCCCCTTCTCACAAGAAGGCAAAGATGGTGGAAATGCCTCCATATGAACCGGAAGCACCATTTCCGGAGGCTTTGAAGGATATGATGAGGAAGGACGATAACAAGGACATCTATAAAGTCTTTCGTAGATGTGAGGTAAATATTCTGATTTTAAATGCCATTGAACAAATTCCTAGCTATGCAAAATTTCCTTATTCTTTTATATGAGCGCTCAATTTAGGTACATTGCATAAAATCAGGGTGGTTATCCAAATAGCCGACCGTTCTAGTGCATATCTCAAAGCGATTGTTGAGGATGTGTTGGTTAAGGTTGATTCCTTAATATTCCCTGCGGATTTCTATGTCTTAGATACGGAGCATCATAAACATACCGCTCCAATTTTGTTGGGGAGGCCATTTTTGAAAATCTCTAGAACAATGATTAATGTGCAGAATAGTATTCTCACCATGGAATTTGATGGGAATAAAGTAGAGTTTAACATAAATGACTCTATGAAGTATCCTAATGAAGAATATGCTTACTATGCTTTAGATGTTATAGCGGATATGGTGCAAGATGTTTTTGAATTAAGTGGAGATGATTCCTTGTTAGTTGCTCTTGAATGTGATAATCATGATTCATGCAATGTATATTCTATGGGTGCTAACTTGAAGGAAAGCTTTGAGGACTTGAATGAGCGTCCAAAGATGAATTCAGACCATCTTCCTCGACCTTTGGAGGAATCCAAGAAACTGGAACTCTTGCCATCAATGAAGAAAGTCCCGGTGATTGAGCTTAAGCCTTTTCCAAGTGACCTAAGTATGCATTTCTTGGGGAATAGGAGACACTTCCGGTCATTATTTCAATAAAACTTACCAAGGAGCAAGAGGAGAAGCTAATAGAGGTTTTGGTGAAAAATAAGGAAGCAATTGGATGGACTATTACCATTATCAAAGTTATTAGTCTGTCCACTTGCATGCACCGAATCTTGTTGAAGGATAATGCAAAACCCGTTAGACAACCTCAACGTCGTTTGAATCCACCTATGATGGAGGTGGTAAAGGCAGAGATCCTCAAATTGCTTCAAGCCGGAATGATTTATCTAATTTTGGATAGCAAATGGGTAAGTCCAACACAGGTGCTGCCAAAGAAGAGTGGCGTGATGGTTGTTGAAAATGATAAGGAGGAGATGGTGCCCACTCGAGTCCAAAATGGGTGTCACGTTTGCATTGATTACCGGAGGTTAAATATGGTAACCCGGAAGAATCACTTCCCGTTACCGTTCATTGACCAAATGCTCGAGAGGCTTGCAAATCTCCTATATTATTGCTTTTTGGATGGGTATTCGGGGTAATTTCAATTGGTTATTGCCCCAGAAGAGTAAGAGAAGATGACCTTCACGTGCCCATTTGATACGTTTGCTTGCCGGAGCATGCCTTTTGGTCTATGCAATGCCCCCGCCACTTTCCAAAAGGGTATGGTAAGTATTTTCTCAGAATTTTTTGAAATTTTGGTGAAGTATTCATGGATGATTTCACCATTCATGGAAATTTAGTACAAGTTCTTAAGCGTTGCATTGATACAAATCTTATGTTAAATTTTGAGAAATATCACTTTAGGATGGAAGAAGGCATTGTTTTAGGCCACATTGTCTCCTCTAAGGGTATTTAGGTAGACAAGTCAAAGATAGACACAATTCAAACCCTGCCTTATCACTAATGTGCGAGAAGTGAGTTCTTTACTTGGCCATGCAGGATTTTACCGCAGGTTCATCAAAGATTTTTCAAAAATTGCATCTCCTTTGTACAAATTGTTTCAAAAGGAGGTGGAATTTTTGGTGGACAAATATTGCAAAGGGGCTTTCAATTCTTTGAAAGAAAAGTCAGTCTCGGCCCCTATTATCCAACCTCCGGATTGGTCCTTGCCTTTCGAGATCATGTGTGATCCAAGTGATTATGCCATCGGAGGTGTGCTTGGTCAAAGGGTGGGGAGGATGCCTCACACCATTTACTATGCATCCATGACTCTCAATGAGGCCCAAAGGAACTACCCCACCACTGAAAAATAATTACTCGCTGTGGTATTTTATTTAGAAAAGTTTCGATCTTATTTTCTTGGTACCAAAGTTATTGTGTACACTGACCATGCAGCTCTTCGTCACATGACAAAGAAAGAGGCCAAGCCAAGGTTGATTTGATTGATTTTGCTTATGGGTGAGTTTGACTTTGAGGTTCGAGACAAGAAGGGTACAGAGAACCAGGTGGCAGATCATTTAAGCCGTTTGGTTCCATACCAAAAAGATGAGGTAACATCACCGGAAATGAATCATGTACGGGAGGAGTTCCCCGATGAAAAATTGTTTACAATAGGGAATCTCTCTCCGTGGTATGCTAACATTGTGAATCTTCTTGTTTCTGGTAAATTCCCTCCTCATTTTACTAAAGCTCAAAAACATAAGCTGAAGAGTGATGTTAAGCATTATGTGTTAGATGATCCCTTTTTTGTGGAAGCATTTTGTTGATCAAGTAGTTAGAAGATGCATCCCTGATAGTGAATTGCATTCGATTCTTGCCTTTTGTCATTCTTATGCATGGGCGGTTATTTTGGAGCAAAGAGGACTGCTAGAAAAATTCTAGAAAGCGGCTTTTATTGGCCTGATTTAAATAAACATACATACTCTTTTTGTAAAGCTTGTGATAACTGTCAGAGAATAGGCAATATTTCATCCAAAAATGAGATAACTCAGAAACCCATACTACATTGTGAAATTTTTTATGTATGGGGCATTGATTTTATAGGACCTTTCCCTAACTCTTTTGGCTTTACATATATTCTTTTGGCTGTTGATTATGTTTCAAAGTGGGTTAAGGAAAAACCCATTGGGACTATTGATTCGAAAGTGGTTGCTTATTTCTTAAAGGATAACATATTCTCTAGGTTTGGGGTCCTTCGAGCCTTGTTTAGTGACCGTGACACCCTTTTTTGTAATCGGACAATCGAGGCCCTGTTGAAGAAGAATGGTGACACATACAAGACCTCCACCACCTATCACTCACAAACCAATGACCAAGCCAAAGTTTCCAACCGGGAAATCAAGTCCATTCTTCAAAAAATGGTTAACCCTAACCGGAAAGATTGGAGTTCTCGGTTGAATGATGCCTTGTAGGCATATTGGACGGCATATAAGACAAAAATTGGCATGTCACCATACCAATTGACTTTTGGGAAGCCATGCCATTTGCCGGTAGAAATAGAGCATAATGTTTATTATACGGTCAAGAAGTTCAACCTTGACATAGATGAAGCCGGTTTGCATAGGAAGCAGCAATTGCAAGAAGTGAAGGAGATAAGAAGAGAGTCCTGTGAAAACGCTAAGATTTACAAGGAAAAAATGAAGGCTTTGCATGACAAAATAATCAATAGGAAGGAGTTTGACATAGGTCAAACGTCCTCCTATTTCAATCTCGCATTCGTCTTTTTCCTGGTAAATTGAGGTCGCGATGGATTGGACCTTGGGAAGTGGTGAAAGTTTTTCTGCATGGTGCTGTGGATATTTTAGATCTAGCTAAGTCCAACTCCTTAAAAGTGAATGGGAAATGTTTGAAACTTCACAACGAGAACTTTGTATCGGAAAAAGGGGAAGATGTTGATCTTCTTGATCCAGTTTGTGAGTAAACTCCAATAAAGGAGGTAAGTCATGCCGACGATGTTAAATAAACTTGGTTTTGATTATCCGGAGATCATTCATGACTTTCCGTTGAATTTAGTTCAATATCAATTTCTGTCATTATTTTATTCATGATTTTGCTTTATTCTTGTCACGGTGGTGTTTTGATATGATTTTGCAGGGCGTGAGAAGTGGAGAAAGACTTGGAAGTTAGTAAGTTTTGAAGGGTGAAAACCCTGTCTGTCGCGAGCACGAAGGATACGTCGCGAGTTGAGACAGTTCCATCGCGAGTCACGACAGACACGTCGCGAGTCGCAAAGAACAGGGTAATTTTACAACTTCCAGGTCCAAACATTCACGATCGCGATAGAGGAGTTGCGAGTCGAAAAAGACCATCGTGAGTCGCAACAGAAATTAGGAATTTTGGAATTTCCAGGAGCAAACATTCACAATCACAACAAAGCTGCCGCGAGTCGCGACAGCATCCATCGTGAGCGCGATGCAGAGCAACTGTTAATATTCTTTTCAGCCCAGCATCGCGACTCGTGATACCCTTGTCACTTTCGTGACAGTGGGAGAATAAAGAAAACAATTTTCGGTGACGCTGCGCCTCCTCCTTTCTCCACCGCCCCGCCGCCCATTTTCCCTACAATCCGTGCAGAAAACATTGTTTAAACCGACCGGTAATGGCCTTTCAATCCTTAATCCACCCATTCAATCCTGAATTATCCTCAATTACCCTCAATTACTCCAAGAACCCTAAACCCTAGATTTTGAAAAGTTTCGAATTTAGGGTGAATTTTGTTGTGGGTTCGATCAATTCCTCATCTTTAGCTTCAATTCGATAACATTCTTCAACTCTATACTCTTTAATTGCTTTGTCACTTTGAATTACAATTTCTGATAACTTAGAAAATTATGAAGAATGTTAGTTTCGATGGTTAATGTGAATATGATTTTTGTGAACTGATGTTTGTAAATATGTTCGTTGGACTGATATGGATAATGTGGGATGTGAGTTATAGGATTATTGACTGTGATTTTGGTTAGGCTTTGGAGCTATCCTTGTGATTGTGGACTGTTATTTCTGGACTGTTATTTTGACTGTGGCTGATATTAGTTATCTTGATTTTGACTATAAATTGTGATGTATTGTGCTGTGATTTTACCGACGATTTTTGGCTTAGCCTATAGGATATAAATTGGGATGTTATTTTGAATATGGCTATAATTTTGGCTGTCATTCTAGCCGTGAATTGGACTTAGGTTCAGTGTAGTTTGATTTTGATTAGGTTAATTTTTCTCTAATTAGGTTAGTTTAGTTTGGCCAGATTTTTGCCTTTGGTTTAGTTCGACTTAAAATACATAGTTTATTATTATTTTGGCATAATATGATTAGCAGTACAATTGGAGTGCAACATATGCACATGGACTTACATGAATTTTTTTCGTGCTATGAGTTGCATTTTAGTTGATGTAAATATTTTCTTTTGAGATAGCATTTAAATGTTTATCGCATCTCTTATTTCCCTGTACACCTGATGTTTTTGCTGTATTGATTAGACATTGCCCCAAAGAAGAGAGTGAGAGTAGGTCCGTCTGCCCCACCTCCACCTCCTCCTCCAGCAGCTGGGCCTGCATCACCACCGGTCCCTGATCGTTTCATGGGATTGCGTCGGATCACCGACGCTTATACTCAGAGGTGGGGCACCTTGTCCACCCGGAAGATTCAGGAGACTTGCTTTGCGGATGAAGCAGCTTTGGAGGTGTTACAGCTCAGGGAACCGATCCTATGCCTCCTTGCGAGGGGGTTTGAGAGGTTTCTTATCTCGAGGAGTGCCCACATATCCGAGGTATACCCTGGAGTTCCTTTCCACGGTCAAGACATACACTGAGGTGGATGGGATTCCTTGTGAGAGGTTCATTTGCTTCCACATGAATAACTGCTCCTACAAGATGATCCTCTCGGACATCAAGGCAGCTTTCAGGTGGAACACCACAGAGATCTGGCTAGGCTGGATCCAGAGAGGGGTGCACCCACGATGGAGGAGAGTTTCCTTTTCTGGTACGCTATCACCAAGAAGCCCAGAAATGTCAGGGACAAGAACAACACCATCATCCATACGGCACTCCGGTATGTACACCACCTGCTGTCCTCCACTATCTTTTGTGGCTCTGAGGCCACAAATGTCCCTAACGATGAGATACAATTTCTATGGGAGTTGACCAATGAGGGGACGGGATTCAGACATTGGGCAAAATTGTGGGTTGAGAGGATTTTGGAGGTGGGAAAGAAGGACAAGGGTGAGATTTCTGCAGGAGGCATGATTACACTACTAGCACATCAATTGGGCGTTGAGTTACCTGACGGTTTTCCGCGGCTTGGTCGATGATTATCCTACTGCATCACATTGACTCGGATGGTCAACTTTCACTTGATCAAGGCCATCTCTGATCCGCGGTCGTTCCAGTGGTTGTACGGGGCTGAGAGTGTCCCTTTCATGAAGCTGCCACAGTCTCAACGTACGAAGCTGGAATTGGACACACCCGTGACTTTTTTGGCGATTAATCCATATCAGGAATGCAGACGGGGATTTGAGAGGGAGCTTAAAAACCTCTCCATTGACTTTGACAAGAGTGTCATACCCTTTGCTATGGATCCACTGCAGCAGGAGCCGATGTAGCCCCAATCACCACAACCTTCTCCACAGCGACCTCAGCCGGACCGGATGCAGACAAACCCAATGCAGAGCGGTCCAAGCCACCCTCAGCAGCCTCTGGAAGACTCGATTTCCCAGCTACACAACAAGATGTATGACCACAACTTGTACATGTTGCGGAACATCTTGGACATTGATGAGGAGATCGACCAGCTCGCATTTGCAATGTGGAATATGCGAGTATAGGTTGGTGCCCCCACGTGACCGGATCCCCGAGCAGCGAGGCATGGGGAGCGATGCCTGAGGAATGAGGCATGGATGACCAAGTACCAGCAGCGGTACAAAAATGGTAGTTCCTCCTCACATCAGGAATTGCGAGCACTTCTCTATTACATACCTCCTACTTTGCTTTGTATTGTATTTTTGCCATGTTTTGTCTACATTGAGGACAATGTAGGATTCCAGTGCGGGGAGGGAGTAGTTTGGCACTTTTGAGACGCTTGTTTTTTAATTATTTTTCAGATGATTTGTTTCTTTTGGGATGTTTAACAGTTTAGATTTTCTTTATGTTATTTTTCTTTTGGCAGACTTTATACTTTATGAATAAATCTATTGCTTTTGGAAATTTTGAAAAGAAAAAAAATAAACCCGCTAAGTTGAAAACCCGAGAGGACAATTTAGGTAACATTGGGGGCCCGAATAGGTCGAAAACCCAAAAGAGCGGCCTAGGAAAAAAATGAGAGGCTAAATGTGGGTGAGATGTGAGCCTAAGAAACATGATGTGTGGTTAGGATGAAAACCCGAAAGGGCTCC
>JAULKM010089310.1:0-11301 GCA_032355605.1 Rubia tinctorum
ATTTATTAGACTAAACCTAGAACAAACAACATTCAAGATTCAATCTTTCATTGCTACCTTAGGAAAAATATGATAACAAATAACATTAACATACTCATCTAGCAAGATTAACATCATTTACCGACAAGAAGTTCTAATTCCATGTTCTTGGATTTTCATACCAAAGGTGAGAAGAAATTGTACACTTTCTTAGCATTTCTAGCACTTAATCATACAAACATTTCATATTCTCAAACAACCCATAACATAAATGAAGTAAACAAAATCATTAATGGCACAATAAATACTTTACAACCAATGCTCATGAAAGAGTAAAAATAGAGTCTTACTACATGGGTTTGGATGCTTTAAACAATTGATGCCAAGTGATAAGTTTAGCTAACACAAATCATACTAACATTCATGAACAAATTCATGCATAAATAAAGAGAGAAAAGATGAAAAGAAATGAAGAACTAGGATTTTTGGAGAGTGATTTTTGGCCAAGAGAAAGCTTAGAATGAAGATAAGATCAATGGTATTTATAGTACAATTTGTGGTGAGAAGACTAGCCAAAAGTGCTTCGGGCGCGCGGGGTGTGTGGAGGCTGCAGCATTCGGGCGGGCGAGCAGGGCGCGGGCCCACAGGATACTGGGCGCTGGGGCGCGGGCGCGAGCACGGACACGCACGGGATTCAGTTCACGGACGCAGGAGCCGGGAGCACAGTTTTTGGTCTCGGGCTAGTTTTCCCCAGCATTTGGGGTGCGCGGTCTTCTTCACCCAGCCGGTCGGCCTTCTTCACCCAGCTGATCGGCCGGCCAATCTTCGCGTCGCTGTGGGTGAACCGTTGATCCATTTTGAGAGTTCTTGTAGTCAATTTTATAGTGCTAGAGAAGACAAATCCAATGGTACCATCATCAGAGGTTGGTTCTTCTTGTATTTTCCCCCGAAATTGGTTAAAACTTTCGGATCACAATTCATCTGCTTCTTTGTCTTCCTTCTCCGACCCTTCTATCTTCTACCACATTTTGACTCGTGGCCTTCAATATTCTACAATCCTTGTGAGTGGCATTCAATAAAATACTCCTATGTGCTAATGAGAAATCTACAAATTAAGTTCACAAAAAGGAATCTAGATGCTCTTAAGGACCAAAAATCCATTAGACTCGACCGAGGTTACAAAATGAAGGATTTAGATATGAAAACCAAAAACGGTTATCTAAACCCCTTATGATTTAAACCTACGTAAATCTAGCAATCTTCCAACAAAAAAGATTACAAAAGAGATGCTAAAGGCTTAGGAAAATACATGCATTTTGGCGTCTCATCACCCTGTCCCTGTACTTCATCATAGTGGGCTATGTGGAAGTGTATCATCCATTATACTGGTTGTCCACCCACATCGAATCTCGATAGGCCTGTAGTTTCTTTGCTCGTAACTTCCTGGCTATTTCTGTCCCTGCTATCAATGCTTCATATTCAGCCTCGTTGTTCGAGGCCTAGAATTTGAAACGAAGTGCATAAGTCACCCCTGCTCCTGTCGGGTAAGATATCATTAGACATGTTCTTGCTCCCTCCACTTTCGATGCCCCATCTACAAATAACCTCCATTCATTCAGGCCCACCAGGCCTTCCTTATGATTGGCGAGCTTCTTAGCTGTGCCCTGCTCCCCTGCCTCTTCGCCCTACTCTTTCGGTATTTCTACAAGGAAATCTACTATGACTTGGCCCTTCATTGCCTTTATGGGTGCATACTCTATTGTGTGTTCCCCTAGATCTACAACCCATTTTACCAATCTTCCCGACATTTCTGGTCAAGTGAGAATCAATTTTAATGGTTTGTTACTCAGGACCACCAATGGATGCGCGTGGAAGTGTTGCAATAGTCTCATAGCCGCGTGAACCAGGGCTAGTACCAACTTCTCATATCCCATGTATCCTCGCTCTGCCCCCTGCAAGGCTCGACTCATGTAGTATACCGGGCGCTGCACCCTGTTTTCCTCCCTAACCAGTGCTACATTGGTCACCTCGCAGCTGGCTGCAATGAACAGATACAGGGTCTCTCCCTGCCTCGGGCTAGCTAATGTCGGCAACTGCCTGAAGTGTGTCTTCAATTCTATGAATGCGGTCTCTTCCTATTCTCCCCACTATACTTCTCTCTTTTCCACACATTTCTTCAACTTTTTGAAGAAACAGAGTGCCCTCTCAGCTGCTCTTAACAGGAATTGGTTCATGGCTGCCAGCTTCCCATTAAGACTCTGAATCTCTTTGACCATCGTGGGTTATTTCATTTCTAGGATCTCCTTGACCTTTCATAACGCATGGGCCTGATGACCTAATATCAAAGAGAAGGAATGAAAAGGCATTTCGGCCCAGAGTATGTGAAAGTAGACAGGAAGAGAGTTGGGTGAGCTTGATGGGACAACTCCTGTCCCATCAGCCATTAAACAAAATATAACGAGGAGAAGGGTGTGAAACAAGGTAAGATTTTTCTATCAGATCACTATTCACCTTGAGAGCTTCTACATGACAACAATGGCTAACTGGAGCATCGAAGCAGGCATAACCCTGGGCCTGTCTGCCTAACCTCAGTCTTCTATCTTATCGGTTCAGGTGCATATTGGACTGGTGTGGATCATCGCTAAGCATATTACATGTTCTGGCATTAACATTGGCACCGTCTATGGGATCACATCAATTTTCAGCATCTACGCAACTTAGATGAAATGGTGGCACGGATACCAGAAAATATTTTCAACCAGGTGACAGTGAAAGATGTGACGTATGCAGAAGAGCCTGCCCCGATGCTGACACCGATGGGGAAGAGACATCAACCCTGCACAGCAGAGGAGGTTGTGAACAACTCGAAGGTTCTTCAAACGATAGTGGCATCCAAGAAGTAGATGATGAGGAGGTTGAAAGAAATAGATATCATGTAACCCTGGTGGAGAGGGTCGCAGATAGTTCTGAGTAGAGCAAGGAAGGAGAAAATCACGACCTCTTCTTGAAGAAATGAATGAGCTGGAAGTGGAGAAAATGTGACGGACCGCAAGTGGAGAGAAGGTTATGTACCACTTCAAAGGGGAAAAAACGGGTCGGGCGAAAGGCCTCATCAAAATGAAAAAAGAAGGCTCTAGTAAGGAGGCCAGGGGTTCGCCATTCACCAGGTGGATACAACTATTTACGGTGGATCCAAAGTTGAAAATACTGATGAACCTTGGGTAGTATAACGGTGAAGCTGAACCAGAGGACCACTTCAACACGTTATGCACCAACATGGCTGCTTTTGTAATACCGCAAGGTATATGGTGCAAGGTGTTTGCAACCACCTTAACAGTGACGGCCAGGGTATAGTTTAGAAATCTGGAAGATGGGACAATCGACAACTTCAGTCAGCAGAAGCAGAAGTTTCTAACACATTTCATGCAGAGGAAAAAGTTCCAGAAGACGAGGTCTGAGTTGCTCGCCATCATGTAGAAGTCAGTAGAGACATTGTCGATATACTGGGAGCGGTTCAATGATGAGGTGACCATGGTAGAGGAAAGGAGGAGTCAGTTCCTTATTGACACCTTCTTAAATGGTTTTAGACAATTGATGAACTGATGAGGAGAGTTGGGAACTTCAACAGGGCAAACCTAGCTGAAAAAAATAGGAAGGAAGCACAAAGACATCACATTCAGATGAAGGCTGATAGATAGAACTTGGAAGGAAAGCTTAGGAAAGCCGAGATTTCCCGAGCAGGCACCTAGCAGTTGCCAAGCAGGTTCAATAGGTCGGAAAGGGTTTTCACCCGCTGATCAAAACACCCGAGGATATTTTTTCCCAGTGTGCAGGAAATGGCATACTGAACGTGCCACCCAGGATGAAGAAAGAGCCTGGCAAGAGAAATAGGTCCCATTTTTGTGAGTATATGATGATATGGCCATGATACGAATGACTGCATTCATTTGAAGCACAATATTTAGGACGCTGTGCAGAGCGGCAAGCTAGCGCATTTGGAAAAAAGCGCAAAGGATCACAACAAGGCCAAAAATAAGAGCAAGAATAAATACAGAGGATTTTGCAGATAGCAAGATGATTGGGGTAGGGCAAGGAGCCTGGACAAAGAACGGAGGCGGGATAAAGGAAAGGAGGTGGCCAGGGCTGAGAAAGGAGAGTAACGACAGAAGAGGCAGAGAGAGGATACTCCCGGTGAAGATGGCAAAGCAGCTACATGACAGACATATACGCATGATAGGCAGAAGTGCAGGAGGAAAGACGGAGTCTCGGCAAAAGGCACGCTGGAGATAGACACCACAGCCAATGCCAGAGGAAAGGAAGCTAGGAGCGAACAAAGCATTAACGTTTGATGATAGCGATCCGATATCGTACAAGACAACTAGCGTGAATGCGGTGGTGATAACAGTCAGAGTGATGGATAATATGATTCATCGCGCATACGTGGATAGTGAATGCTCTACAAAAGTCATGTACTAGCACTGCATCGAAAAGCTGGATGAGAATACAAGGAGGAAGTTTGAACGGACGAACACCCCGCTGGTGGACTTCGCAGATAGAATGGTTGGCCGGAATGCACCATACTCCTCTCAGTGATGGTTGGAGAAGGTGAAAGAAGTAAAACAGTGGATATGGAGTTCATAGTCGTGAAGGAAAATAACCCATATAACCTGATATTGGGTTGGCCGACGTTAGCTTTTCTTAAAGGCATAGTGTCGACCCTACACCTCCTGTTGAAATTCCTGACTAGAGGAGTAATATCCACTGTGAGAGGAGACCAGTAGAGAGCTAGAGAGTGCTACATGACCGTACTCAGCAGGAGGAATTAGAAGATATAAGTGGGAGCCACTGAGGAAAGGTCAACAAAGAAAGGCCTTTCAAGTTAATTACATGCAGAGATGACCCAACAAAGTTTGCCACAGAAGTAGAAATAGTAAAACTAAACGGAAGTTGATCAGTGCATGTGGGGATCTCTCTCCCCCCTGAAGTGAAAAACGAGCTTGTAAAGGTCCTGGAGGAGAACGGGATAGCCTTCGCCTGGAAAATGGAAGACATAACATGGGTACCAAAAGATGTCAGCTACCACGAGCTAATAATGGAACCTTTTTACAAGCCAGTTAAGCAAAATTGGAGGATACTTTGCAGGGAGAGAAATGAAGTAGTCAACAAGGAGGCGAGCCAGTTGGTCACAGCGGAATTTTTTAAAGAAATCCCCTACCCAACCTAGCTAGCTAACTTGGTACTGGTGAAAAAGATAGACGGTAGCTGGAGGATGTGCGTAGACTATACTGAACAAGGCTTGCCCCAAAGATTGCTACCCGCTTCCGGTCATTGACTTGAAGGTAGACGCCCTTACTAACTACCAAATTAAATGTTTTATCGAAGCATACAAGTGGAATCATCATAATCCCATGCAAGAGAGTGATGTATAAAAAATGCTTTTATTATGGAGAAAAGATTCTCGATGTCGAATGATGTCTTTTGGCTTGAGGAATTCCGGAGACACATATCAAAGGGTGGTGGACAAAGTCTTTCAGAAATAGATTGGAAGGAACCTGGAGGTTTCTATGGAGGACATGGTGATAAAGAGAAGGCAGTATGCGACTTCTATGGAAGATGTCATGGAGACTTTGGTGCTATTTAGGGAGACCGAAATGAAACTAAACCCAACCAAGTGCTATTTCGGAGTGGGGGCAACAAAGTTCCTAGGACACATAGTGTTTAATGAGGTTGTGCAAGAAATCCCCAAGAAGGTAAAGGCGATCTTGGAAATGAAACCGCTGAACACAGTGAAGGAAATACAGAGCCTAAATAGGAAGTTGGAAGCTATGAATCACTTCATGTCATGAGTAGCTGAGAGAGCGCTTCCATTCTTCAAAACATTGAAGGGGTGTGTGGATAAGAAATGAATGGTGTAGTTTGGAGAACTGTAGGAAAAAGCGTTTGAGGAGCTGAAAGCCTAATTGAAGAGGGGAAACCCTATATTTGTATACAATAGCAAGTGATGAAACAGTCAATGACACACTGGTCAAGGAAGAGAACAAAATACAGCGACCAGTGTACTTCGTGAGTCGAGTCCTGCAAGGTCCAAAACAGAGATACACAAATCAGGAGAAGCTTTCCTTAGCTCTGGTCCACGTAACAAGAAGGCTAAGGCAGTACTTCCAGGCGCATCCTGTGATGGTTTTGATGAATCATAAGTTGAAGGCAATAATGGCCAAACCAGAAAGCTTGGGGGAGATTGATGAAATGGTTAGTCGAGCTAGGAGAGCACGCCATTGAATTTGCCCCGAGAAGGGAGATAAAGGGGCAGGTAATGGCAGACTTCCTAGTAGAGATGCCCGAGGAAAAAAGAATGAAAGCAGTGGAAGGAGATTCCTAGGCTATCTAGCTTGCTGGGCAAGACAAGCGGATAGACACAGATGTGTGGAAGCTGTATGTAGATGAAGCCTTCGAAGTGGAGGAAGCAGGAACATGCCTGGTAATATAAGACCTGAAAGGCGTGGAATCAACCTACGCTGTACACTTCAAATTCCTAGCCTCCAACAACGAATAAGAATATGAGGTGTTGATTGTGGGCATGGAGATAGCCAGGAAGCTAGAAGCGAAGAATCTGCAGGCCTACGGAGAACACGTTGCTGTTAGGAAACTAGTATAATGGGCAGTATGCTGCTAACCAACAATGAAGAAGTACAGGGATAAGGTCAGAAACTTGCCTGCTGAGTTTGAAGAATTTGACATGACCAGGGTCCCGAGGTTACAAAACACGAGAACGAACACATTGAGAAACCTGTCCTCTTTAACTCATGCACACTTAACTAAATCTATACTGGTAGAGGAGCTGGCATGCAGACCAACCGACGCAAGACACGTAGGGGCGATACAGGGGTTAACACCCGACTGGATGACACTCATTCGCAACAACCTGGAACATGAGAGACTACCGGTGGATGACAAGGAGGCAAGGACGGTAAAAAATAAAATCACTACACTACGCTTTGAGGAGCGGGCTGTTATACAAAAGAGGTTAAACTGAACCATGACTCAGATGCGCAGGACCCGAGTCGCCAGACACGATCCTCAGAGAGATGCATGAGGAAAGTTGTGGAAGTCATCAAAGAAGCAAGAACAATGGTGCTATGAGCAGTTAGAGAAGGACACTACTGGCGGACCATGATACAGATTCGAAAAAAATGGCCAAAGAGTGTCACTGGTGTCAAGAGCACACGAAGGTGCAAAGGCTCCCAGCAGAGCGAATGACTAGCATAAGATCACCCTAGACTTTCTCCAAATGGGGGATCGACATTCCAGGGCCGTTCCCTGAGGAAGTGGGGGGAAAGAAGTTTCTGATGGTAGTAATAGAATACTTCGCGAAATGGGTGGAAACAGAGGCTGTAGGAAGCATAACAGGTAAAAGAGTCACAACCTTTGCTTGGAAGAACATTGTATGCAAATTTGGAATCCCACAAGTGATAGTGAGCGATAACGGAAAGAAATTCTCCAATGAACCTTTTAGGTCGTGGTGTGCTGGTTTGAACATAAGGCAACAGTTCCCTCCTGGGGCTTATCTGCAAGCAAACGGGAAAACAGAGGTGATAAGTAGGATAATAATCCAAGGACTAAAAAGGAGGCTAGGAAGAGCCAATAGAGAATGGGAGGAAGAACAAGTGAGTGTGTAGTGGGCATACAAGACCATGCCAAGGGCTACCACTGGGGAATCTCTATATAGGCTGTGGACTGAGGCAATCATTCCCTCAGAAATCTCAGTGCTCAGCAGGAGAGTAGCTGAAGTGATTAGTCATAAAGAGAATGAAGAAGCTGTTGGGGAAAATTTTGATGGGTTAGATGAGCTCAGGGAGAAAGTGGCACTAAAAGAATTCGCGTACAAGTCTAGGATTTAACATCATTATAATAGCAAGGTGTTGGCAAGATCCTTGAAAGTGGGAGACTTATCACTGAGAAAAAATGAAGCAAGCCAAGCCCAGGGTCAGAAGAAGCTGGACGCAGAATGAAAAGGACAATACAAGATGGCTGATGTGCTGGGGAAATGACCGTACAAAATGGAGACGATGGATGGAATGCCAATCAACTGGACATGGAACATAGCTAACCTGAGAAGGTACTACACTTAAGTAATCATAGATTTATGTAAGAATAATACCTGCTGTCAGATAGTTTTATAAGACGGGTAGGCGAGACGGGGTTCATAAAAGGATCAAGCCACTTGAAAGCCCATAAAGGGCGTGATCCTGAGGAAATCCCGACCTGCACCCCCGTTCCTCTGTTTCCCATCGCTTATTTATTTTAAATGACAGGTGCAGGGAAGGAAATGAAACTCCGGCCACAATAATATTCGGAGAAGAATGAGCCTGATCCATGCAAAAGTTGCAGCACTGGCGCAATTGCAGGCCGGATCCCAAAAAGGCAAAAGAAATGGAGCTTCGGCCATAACCATAGCCGGAGAAAAATTAGCCTGATCCAGGATAAACTTGCATTGTTAACCCCAATAGCCAGCACAATTGATGGCCGGATCCCGAAAAGGCAAAAGAAATGGAGCTCCAGCCACAACCATAGCCAGAGAAAAATTAGCCTGATCCAGGCTAAACTTGCAGTGTTAACCCCAATAACCAGCGCAGTTGATGGCCGGATCCCGAAAAGGTAAAAGAAATGGAGCTCCGGCCACACCATAGTCGGAGAAAAATTAGCCTGATCCAGGCTAAAGTTGTAGTGCTGGCCCCAACATCCAGGGCAATCGTAGGATGGATCCCAAAAAGGCAAAATAAATGGAACTCCGGCCACAACCATAGAAAAAGAAAAATTATCCTGATCCAGGCTAAAGTTGCAGCGCTGGCCCCAATAGCCAGCGCAAATGTAGGCCGGATCCCAAAAAGGCAAAAGAAATGAAGCTCTGGCCACAACCATAGTCGGAGAAATATTAGCCTGATCTAGGCTAAAGTTGCAGCGCTGACTCCAAAAAACAGCGCAATTGCCGACCGGATCCCAAAAAGCCAAAATAAATGGAGCTCCAGCCACAACCATAGCTGGAGAAAAATTACCCTGACCTAGGATAAATTTGCAGTGCTGGCTCCAACTGTCAGCGTAATTGCAGGCCGGATACTAAAAAGACAAAAGAAATGGAGCTTCAACCATTGTCGGAGAAAAATTAGCCTGATCCAGGCTAAAGTTGCAGCACTGGCTCCAACATTCACCATAATTGCGGGTCAGTTCCCAAGTAGGCAAAGGAAATAGAAGTCCGGCTACAACTGTAGCTGGAGAAAAGTGAGCCCAATATAGAACAATATTTGGAAAGAGAGGGAGATGAGCCAAAACAACCGAAAGGAAATCCAAGGCAAAAGTGGTGAACAAAGTTAATTAATATTAAATGACAAAAATAGGCAGCATAATAATTACTGTTAGTACCAAATCTTGCAATATGTTTAACGATGATCTGCACCAGTGCAGTATAAACCTGAACCTACAGGACAGGGAAAAAGAGGTCTGGCAGGCAGACCCAGGGCTGTGCCTGCTCCGACGCTTCGGTTAGTCATGGTTGCCATGTAGAAGTGTATGTAAGTGAATAGTTACCTGGTAGGAAAATCTTATCTTGTGTCACACATTTCTCCCCTTTATATGTGGTTAATACCAAAATTCGGAGTATGTTTGGCGACGATCCACACCAACCCAATATGCACCTGAACCTACAAGACAGGCAGAAATAGGTCAGGCAGGCAGGCAGGCCTGGGGCCGTGCCTACTCCGACGCTCCGGTTAGTCGTTATTGCCATGTAGTAGCGTATCTAAGTGAATAGTGAACTGATAGGAAAATCTTACCTCGTGTCTTACACTTTTCCTTGTTATATGTGGTTTGGTGGCTGAAGGGACTGGAGTTGTCCCATTCGCAACCGTCAAACCGCTACCTATCCGATCCCCAAGCCCAGGTAGCGTCCCTGGATGAACAGGCTTTATGTTCCTGCCCTCTCTCTCTCCTTACTGGGTCATTTGGCCCATAAATTATCAAGTCCCCCCAGCCAATGACTTGATCGGGTAAGTGGACCTGTAGGCCAGTGGCTGATTTGGAGCCTGGTTTTTTCTGCCCTTAAAAACAAACTACCGAAGGGAAGGTAGCATCCCTGGGAGCTTCTTCTGTAATTCTTGGGTATTTTGGCGGTCTTTTTCGGTTTTTTTAACCTCCCGACAACGCACAATCTCCTTTTCATTAATACGCCCATTTGCGGTTATGCTACCTATCTCAATGTCCACCACGTGTTCCATTCTAACGGTTTTCTACACACAGGCTGTATAATTTTCACTCTCTCCCAAGACGGTTATCATTACTTTTTTGTTGCCTTGTCCTTTGAACGAATTAATTGCCCCTGTCTGCTTTATTTTCTTTTCTCTTTTCACCGGTTCATATCCTGTCACTTTCTTTTCACTGCTTCCTCTCTCTCTGCGATTTCGTCTGTGTATTTCTACTCAGGTTTTTGGTTCTCAGGCGACTTTTGACCTTCTTTCAGTACCCTTTCTGCCTTTTCCTATCTTCCTTCTTTCCATCATTTTATTTTATTACCATGGTTTCCACCATCGGTCCCCCAAGGTAGATTCATACTACAATACGACCAACCCTGAGTTTTAGGTGACTCTCCGTGTCATTGAGGTCATCTTTAACATTCAAAACACCATTTTTAATGACATCCGTGAATATATTCTGCTCCCCGGAATTCGTGAAACAGTCCTATATGGTTCCGTGGGCATGGTCACTGTGTATCTCGAGACTCTCGAGCAGTGTTATCTCCGGTTTCCTCTTTCCCCCTTTTTAAGGCCGTTTTGGCCTTCTACGAGTTAGGCTTAACCGAAATTTCCCCAAATTTTGTTCATGTTATCTTAGGCTTTGAAGTGTTGTGCCACCTTGGGAGGTCATCGCCGTACCTCTCAAAGTAACTATTTATAAGCCCTAAAGTGCTCTTAACTACAACTAAGTAGATAATGGCAAGTCGTAGTCGTCCACAGAGACAAGGGATTTTCCTAAGCGTTTGCTCATATAATGGTAAATGCTATGCTAGATATAGAGGGGGTTTTTATTGGGTTTTCTAAGTTATCAATTTAAATACAAGTTACACTATCAAACAATACAAATCTACTAATTAAGAAAAAAATAATTAAAACGAGGTTAAACACAAATTACGGGATCTTGGGGGCAATTGACTTGTACTTCCAAGCCTTCTATCTATCATTTAACATATAACCTATTTAACACTTTTACTACTTGTTGTGAAGATAAATCTTCTACTCTTCTTTGATAGTAGTTTACAAGAGTGAATTCGACATC
>JAULKM010089321.1:0-11300 GCA_032355605.1 Rubia tinctorum
CACTTCTAGCCCTTAATCATACAAACATTTCATATTCTCAAACAACCCATAACATAAATGAAGTAAACAACAACATAAATAGCACAATAAATACTTCACAACAAATGCTTATGAAAGAGTAAAATAGAGTCTTACTACAAGGGTTTGGAAGTTTCAATCAATTGCTCCCAAGTGATAACTAGTCTAGATAATGAAAACCCATAACAAATCTGCAAGAATTCATGGAAGAAATGAAAAAAACTAAGTAAAGATGATGAAAAACTAGGGTTTTGAGGCCCAAAGTTGGGTTTTGAAAAATGGGGAAGAAGAGGGGCTATTATAGGCAAATTTGGTGAAGAAATGTCAAAAAGTGTAGCAGACCTACACGGGGTGATCGTCGGGCGTGTGGGACGTGCGCACAGGCTGAAGCGCCCGGTCAGGCGTGCACGAAACCCCCCAAGCGCGTGACCGCATGCACGAAGGGGCTGACCGCGTATTATGATTAGGGGTGTTTCCCCCTTGATTTTTGGGCACGCGGGGGGCGCACCTAAGTGAGCTGGCCGCGAGCACGTCATTCCCTTTTTCTTCAACTTCTTTGGGTTGCTACAGGTGAACCGCTGATCCGATTTGAGAGTTCTTGTAGTCTATTTTATAGTGCTCAAGAAGAGGAATCCAATGATACCACCCTTGGAGGATAATTAGTCCCAGATCATTCTAATAACTTGGTACAAACTTCCAGGTCATAATTCATCCACTTCTTTGTCTTCCTTCTTCGACCCTTCTATCTTCTACCATGTTTTCACTCGTGGACTTTGATATTATACAATCCTTGCGAATGGCCTTCACTAAAACACTTCGAAGTGCTTACGAGCGATCTACAAATTAATCTCATAGGAAGGAATCAAAATGCTCGTGAAGACCAAAAATCCATTAGACTAAAAACAGGGTACAAAATGAAGGATTTAGATATGAAAACCAAAAATGGTCATCTAAACCCCTTATGATGTAAACCTACCTAAATCTAGAAATCTTTCAACAAAAATATAACAAAAGATATGTTAAATGCTTAGGAAAATACATGCATTTGACATCTCATCAAGTTCCTCCATGCAAATGTTGTAGTCATCTGTTTCTTGCTCTCCTGCCATAGCTCAAAGTGCAAGAAATGTTGGTTAAAAACTTTATTTCTTACCAATCAAATGGAAACAAGAAAATGAGAAGACATTTGTGAATCTTCAAATCGTGCACAAAGCACTTTCCTTAAGGCTTTCTTTGTTCCCTTTTGTGTGCAAGTAATAATGAACAAATATCCTCTCATGATAAGATGAAGCAAAAGTTGGAAAAGTTTGTAATGACTTCCCAATACAAAAAAACAACAGCATAAAGAGGAGGAGTTTTAGAGAATGGAAGACATGTTTCTTAATCTTTCTTTTCTTGTGTTGTACTGTAGTGTAGTGTAGTGTGTCTAGAATGACAAAGGGGTGCTCCTTTTATACTTGTCCAAGAGAGCTTGACATTGATGTCCTCTCTTTAATTTCATGAGTTGAAACTCTTCCATAAACTCAAAACATAAGTTTCATGAATTCATAGGATAACTTACACACTTTAAGATGACACTTACTTTGATATTTGAACTTGTATCAATTACAAGAATTTATCACTTGTTTAATGTTAATTAACTCATGCATTACATGTCTTTCAATTCTTGAAAATGTCTAACAATCCCCCGCCATTTCAATAATTGAAAGTACAGGTCCGAAAACTCCTGATAACATATGCATTAATGTAGGTATCTTTCGATTAAAACAACACCTTAGTGAAAGCTACTTATAACATGTCGACCATTTTAGTGGGCTAAGCCTTGAACTGAAAGTTTTGTAACAGACCACATGAACTTCCACACACATGTTTGCTTCTTTCTGATTATCATAAAACAACACATATCATTCGATGGGTTTCAATCCTATTCATGAATATTTCCAAAGTTCAAGTCCAAAACTTTGATTGATATACTGTCTATATTCATATAGGCAAGTTCGTATGCCCTCTCCATACAAAGTATTCCCTGTCCATGCAAACATGTGCATATATTGTATTCGGCATTTCTCGAACTTGTTAAGAACTCCAAAGTTCATCCTCAGCCAACTAGCGGGTAATTTAACACTAATTTCACAAATAATGTTCCAACCATGTAACAATGTACTTTTCACTCATTGAATTCAAGACTAGTAAATTGACTAGCATCGAATTGAGGTTTCCAATTTTTATGGTTTTATATTTCAGGTTTTAATCCCATCTCGATAGATGGATTTTCCACCATATCTCTATTTAATCTTGGAGTCAAATGATCTGCCAAATTTTCATTGGATTTGACAAAGTCTAGGTTATGACTCCTCTTTGTATCAAGTCTTTAATCATACTGTGCCTCACACCAATGTGTCTAAATTTTCCATTGTATACTTCCCTATAGGTATTGGAAATCATTGAAGTACTATCGCATTGAATGAATATTGGTGATATTGGTTTAGGCCACGATGGTACATCATGTAACAAGTCCCTTAACCATTCAGCTTCTCTGCTAGCTGAAGCTAATGCCACAAATTCTGAAGTCATGGTAGAGCCTATTATACAACTTTGTTTCTTTGATGCCCAAGAAACTGCTCCACCACCTAACAAAAATATCCATCCGTTTGTAGATGAGTAATCATTTTTGTCTTATCTCCAACTAGCATCAAAATAACCTTCGAGAGCCAGAGAATACCCTTTGTAGTTGATACAATAATCCTTTGTGTGCTGAAGATATTTTAAAACACTCGTAACACCAAACCAATGTTGCTTGTTAAGATTACTTGTGACTCTACTTAACACTCCAATTGTATAAGCAATATCTGAACGTGTACAAGTCATGACATACATTAGACTGCCTATAACATTTGAATATTCCAGCTGTGATACAACATTTCCCACATTCTTTACATACTCATGTTTAGAGTCAATGGGAGTTGAGGTCGGCTTACAATCATAATGATTAAACCTTTTAAAGATCTTCTCAATGTAATGAGATTGTGAGAGTGTAATGGATCCTTGGTTATTCTTTATTCTAATTCCAAGAATAACATCAGCCTCTCCCATGTCTTTCATATCAAATTTTCTCGAGAACAACTTTTTGGTTTCTAAGACTTGTTCTACATTTGAATAAAAAATCAACATGCCATCGACATACAAGCAAATTATGACACCTTTACCATTTAAATACTTACCGTATATGCATTTGTCTGATTCATTTATTTTGAATCCGCTAGCAATTGTCACTCGATCAAATTTATTGTGCCATTGTTTTGGAGCTTGATTATGTCCATATAATGACTTCACAAGTTTACACACTTTGTGCTCTTGTCCATATACTACAAACCCTTCCGGTTGTTTCTTATAACTTCCCTATCCAATTCACCATTTAAAAAGGCAATTTTAACATCCATTTGATGAATAAACCATTTTTGGATTGATGCTATGGTAAGTAGTATCCTTATAGTAGCTATTCTTGCTACTGGAGAATGAGTATCAAAGTAATCAAGACCATATTTTTGTGTAAACCCTTTAGCTACTAGCCTTGCTTTGTACTTATATATGGTTCCATCCACCTTTAACTTCTTTTTGAAGATCCACTTGCAATCAATTGATTTGGAACCAGGTGGTAAATCCTTAAGTACCCAATTATTATTACTCAAGATTGAATATATCTCATCGTTGATAGTTTCTTTCCAAAATGGAGCATCAGGAGATGTCATTGCTTCATCAAATGTCTTTGGATCTGTTTCAGAAATGAAACAATAGTGCATTTGATTACTCAACTCATCTCTCATACCTTCTATAAGATATATAATAAAATATGAACCAACTGATTTAGCCTTTTTAGCTCTTTTATTTCTTTTCAACTCAATGACTTATTTTGTCATTTGGGTCATCCAATGCAGATTCATTATGTTTTGAGTCATTTCCAACATTTCTTGGAACTGATATAAATCTTTGTTCATCAAAGATTGTATCTCTTGACCCTATTATTATAATATTAACCTAAATAGAGTTAGTTGGCTCAATAACCATAAATTTATAAACTTTGCTATTGTGTCCATAGCCTATAAAGATGCATTTCACACCTCTTTCTCCCAACTTTCATTTTTTAGGTTCGGGGGGTCTTACTATGGCTCGACAATCCCAAACTCTCAAATGATTGATATTTGGTTTTCTTTTATGCCAAAGTTCATGTGGGGTTATTGAGTTTCTTCTATTATAAACTCTATTGATTATATAACAAGATGCAAGTACACGTAGCTTCACCCCAAAAGCCTTAACTAAGGCCCACAGTGGACATCATGGTGTTAAACATTTCCATCAACACTCCATTCTTCGTTTCAGCCACACCGTTTTGTTGTGGTTTGTAAGGGGCAATCACCTCATGTTTGATTCCCGCTGTTTTGAAGAAATATTTTTCAAAGTATTCACCACATTTGTCAGTTCTAAGACATTTTATTGACAAGTCACAAGCAAGTTCAACTTCTTGTTTATAATTTTTAAACATTTGCAAGGCTTGATCTTTGAAATGTAACAAATAAACATAATAATATCTTGTACAATCATCAATGAAAGTTGCAAAAATACTTGTTGTCTCCTAAAGATGGTGTCACATGAAGATCACATAAATCACTGTGTATTGATTCCAATTTGCTTGATTTTCTTTCAATTTGTGGAAATGGTTTTCTGGTAATTTTTGTTAGCATGAAAGTGGTGCATTAAATTTCCATCATCATTTTCCAAACATTTTGGTAAAAGATTCAATTTGATCATGTCATGAATTCTTTTACAGTGAACATGTCCTAGCCTATTGTGCCACAAAATAGAAGAAGACTCAATCATGTAAGCAACAAACACATTCATTTTATTGGTAGGCATAACATTAAGTTTGAGCATCACACCACAAAGATACAATTTTCCCACAAACATCCCACTCTTGGGGATTACAATTTTATCATCTTCTATTACAAATTTAAAACCAAACTTGTTAAGAAGACCAACAGAAATAAAAAAAATTCTAACTTGGGAACGTACAATACATTAGCGAGTGTATCAACTTTCCTAGAAGTTATCTTGAGATCAATCTCTCCTGCAACTTTTATTGGCGCGGTTGCAACATTTCCCATAAAGAAAAGGAGTATTCATCTTCCACACTTTGCAAAGTTTTGAATTTTTTTTATTCTTAAAAATGTGTCGGGAAGCACCCGAATCAACCCACCAAGCAAAGTCTTTATCAACTATGTTGATTTCGGATATCATGGCCAAAAGAGGCTCGTCATCCTTTCCTCCATTTGAGGAGTTAGAGCATAGCTTCTTAAGAAGCTTACATTCATATTTGTAGTGCCCTTCGTTTTTGCAATGATAACACTTGCCCTTTTTCTTTTGAACTTTCCATGACCAATGCTATTGTAAGCCCGTTTCTTGGACTTGCTACTTTGGCCTTCTTCAATCATATTGATTTTGGTGGTTGACTCTTTGCCTTTATCATCATCCCTTTGCTGGGGATTTTCCTACAAACGAAACTCTTCCTCAACACGAAGAGAGTTAGCCAAACTTTCAAGTGAAATCTCTTCTTTCTTATGTATGAGATCTCTCTTGAAATCTTTCCGAGATTGGGGAATTTTATAAATCAAAGGTCCAATTATAATTGATTCATCCATGTTAAGGTTATGTTGTGAGAAATGATTTAACATTTTTTCAATTTCTGCAAATTGTTGCATCACCTGTTTTTTGTCTACTATTTTGTAATTAAAGAAAGATGAGACCAAGAATTTCTTATTGGTAGAATATTCTCTCATGTATCTTGCCTCTAGTTTTTTTCCAAAGCACTTTTGCAGTCACCATTGAGTGATAGACATCAAGCTGTCACACATTGCTTTGAGAATATGTCCCCTATAGATCCCATCATTTGTCTCCCATTTCTGCTTCTTACGAAGATCATCTAGTGTTTCTTCATCTTCGTTGGTGGCTGGTTTAGGAGTGATAAGGACATAGGCCACCTTCGGTACAATCAACAAGAAATGCACTCTTTTCTTCCATCAAATGTAATTTTCTTCACAAAGCGATCAAGTTTAACTGTGTTGGATGCAGGATCCTTGACATTTCTTGCAATTGCTTATGGTTTGAATTGAAAAAATGTTAAATAAAAAAATTACTCCCTCTATTATCTATGTTTGACATGGCAATTTTAGGTGTTTTTAGGCAACTTAATTAAATTATATGGAGAGAGTTGATTGTAAATAGCAAAAAGAATAATGAGTGAATGAAAATGATTACTTTTTACCATAAAATCAAATTTCATATTTTTAGAAAAGTAAATTAAAATTAATAAATGTATCAAATCTTGAGTTAAAAAATATTACTCTATAAGAATAAATATTATAAAGAATTTTCTTAATAGAGTGAGATTGAGAACAGATACCATGAATGTGCTAGTATTAGAACATAGTGCTTTCTGAACCCTATTGAGCCTTCTCCTCAATCTTCCCATTCCATTTCTTGTTAGACATTTTCAAGAATTGAAAGACGTGTAATGCATGAGTTGCTTGACATTAAACAAGTGGTAAATTCTTGTAATAGATACAAGTTTAAAGTGCATAGTAAGTGTTATCTTAAAGTCTGAGTTATCCTAAGAATTCATGAAACTTATGTTTTGAGTTTACGAAAGAGTTTCAACTCATGAAATTAAAGAGAAAACATCATTGTCAAAATCTCTTGGACAAGTATAAAATGAGCTCTCCTTTGTCATTCTAGACAGACTACACTACACTACAACACAACACAAGAAAAGAAACAAAAAGAAACATGTCTTCCATTCTCTAAAACTCTTGCTCTTCATTCTGTTGTTTTTGGTGTTGGGAAGTTAGTGCAATTTTTTCCAACTTTTACTTCATCTTATCCTGAGATGATATTTGTTATGTATTACTTGCACACAAAAGGAAACAAATGAAGTTTTAAGGAAAATGCTTTGTGTGTGATTTGAAGATTCACAAATATATATCCATCTTTTGTTATCTCCTCATTTTATTGTTGTCATTTGATTGGTAAGAAATACATTTCGTAACAACATTTTTTTTCACTCTGAGCTATGCAAAAGAACAAGAAACAGCTGACTGCGGCATTTACCTGGAGAAACTTGATTCTCATGGGTCAATTCCAGCATTCCAGTTATCCCGTCTCTATCTATTTCATATTGGTGAGTACCAATGTCTTCTCTTCTCTCCCAAACTGAAATGTTCATGATTAGTGGAATCTTATATATGACCTCTCGTGCTTCATTTTCTTATTTTTAATATGGACTCTTCTCTCCAGTCGTAGAACCAGAGCCAAACATAGGGGGCTCGCTTATAATGGGAAAATTTTTGTTGTGTACAATATTAAATCTAGCTAGAAAATTTTAATTAAAAATAATATGATGAATTCATAATTACTTAATTGAAAAAAGAAAAGCCTAAATATTAAATTTGAATCTAAAAATCTATTTTCCCAATATTACTTCATCAACATCCATTGTATCTTTAATTATGTATACATAATAATTATAGAATATTAATATTTTAGAAATGTATACGTTTTTTCTATTTCTAATGATGATTAAATTAGATTTTTAGGTTTAAATTTAACATTTAGCCTTTTATTTTTTAATTTAAGTAATTATGAATTCTTGATATCATTCTCAATTTAAAATTTCTAGCTAGATTTAATATTGTACGAAACAAAAATTTTCATTATAAGCCATCTCCCCTTTATGTTTGGCTCTGGTTCCGCCACTAAAGAGAAGAGTCCAAATTAATAACCAGAAAATGAACCACGAGAAGACATGGATAGGATTTCACTAATCATGAACATTTCAGTTTGGAAATGAAGAGAAGACATTAGTACTCATCAATATGAAATAGATGGAGACGGGATAACTGGAATACTGGAATCGGCCCTTGAGGATCAAGTTCCTCTAGGCAAATGCTACAGTTAGCTATTTCTTGCTCTTCTGCCATAGCTCATAGTGCAAGAAATGGAATGGAAAGATGGAGGAGAAGGCTCAATAGGGTTCACATATATAGAGCCCGAATAAAAAGTGATCATGCATCAATGTCCCATGCATTTTAAAAAATAAAATAAAAGGTTTCTATTTTTTATTTAAAAAAGTGATTGTGCATCAATGTCCTATGCATTTTAAAAAATAAAATAAAATGTGACTATTTTTTTTTTCTAATTAAAGGGTTAGAAAAATCTGAGCTCGTAACTTTCTCTCTCTATCAGATTTTTACTCCCCCTCTCCACTACTAGAAAAATGGCCTTTACCAACATATTTTTTAAAGACACTTTTAAGTCGATGTAGTAATACATGGCTATTAGGACATTGCATTTATTACTAGAATTGTATTTTCAGTTTTATGTCATTATAATATAGATATGAAGACATTACCAAAATTGTGTGGGCAAAATGATTATATTGGGACATTTTACAAACATCATATCCTAACATGATATTATTGTGTATAGAAATTAATGCTATAAAGACACCAATTAACGTAGAACAATTAAATCTTAATCAACATATATGATGAGATTCAAATAAAAATTAAAATGTGATAAAAACTCTTATTATCACACTTTGTAATTTATATCTAGAAATATTAAAGTGTTTCCATAATCATATTCATGTTCACGCAAAACATCATGTGGAATAAATTATAAATATGGTTAAAACCTATTTAGGAGCATTTATGCGAGTGGTAGAAACACACTTTACACATTTATTATAATATTCACTACGTATGGATAGTATATACGTTTATCCTTCACTTAATACTTGTATTTCTGAATTTTTGATAGAAAAAAATCTCGACTAACGCAACCAACTCCATTTGTTAGAACAACTTCCATTGAGTCTCTGCACCTATCCCCTTTTTCACTTTCCAAACCTTTATTTTCGAAAAAATAGGATTTGGCTTAGGATTGCCCCTTTTATTAATTTCAGGGTTTCTCTGAATTTGAAAGTTCTCATTCAGCACGTTTCCATACCAAGACCCAATCCAATAAGACATGAGAGGTAACAACTCATTTGATTGTTATCATTCAATTGAATTTAATTTAATTGTTTCAATAAAGAAATAGAGAATTTGAAGTGGATGAATAAGAATCTTGAGAAACCTTTTCATTTGTTTATCATTCATAGAAAATCCCACCTATCTATGTCTATGGAATTCGAACCCAAGTTCTATTTACATTACGATTCATTAACTTCTATCCGACTCCAAAAAAAAGGTAAATTGAATTGTGTTATAAATAAAAGGGTATATAATAATGATGTATTTGGCAATTCATATGGTCCAAGAATAAAACATTCTGATTAGTTGATAATTTTAGTATTGGTTGGGAATCTTGTGAAAGATTTCCGTGAAAAATTACGTTAACAACAAATTTGTATCGAGTAGGAGAAAATTTTGTATGTGGGCATTTTAATTATGTGTAGGTGTGGGTCAAATGATAATTTGACAAGTGTCCATTTGACAAGTGTCCTTATTGTTGTGAGAGTTTTTAATTCTTGAGTTGTAGGGAGCGATTTATGTCACCACAAGCAGATACTAGAGCAGGTGTTTGTTTCTACCACTCTCGCATATATGCTCCTAATTAGGTTTTAGCCATATTTATAATTTGTTCCACATAATGTTTTGCGTGGACGTGAATATGATTATGGAAACACTTTAATATTTCTAGATATAAATTACAAAGCGTGGTAATAGGAATTTTTATCACAGTTTTATTTTTTATTTGAATCTCATCACATCGCAAGCACCATATAATAGAAATTGTTTGCTTTTTAGATGGTGCAGTTAACCGGAGATATTGAAGTCATTTTGACTAATCTAAACCCAAGTTGTCTAAATTAACATACTAATATTATAGTATGTTACTGATTTAATTTTTTATTATATATAATCAATCATAACTTATACTAGTATTATAATATATTGTTGATTTTAATTATTTACAATATTTAGTCAATCATAACTTGCTAAAATATATAACTTGTTAAGATATAATTAAAACCATAAATATTTCGTTGTACTATATATATCACTGAAGAAAATTTATCTAAAATAACAAAATGTTTAGATTTTTTTTATACATTGATAGAGTACTTCTGATAAAAATATGTATACATATTATTTATTTATTAATTTATACATGAAAAAGTCTTGTTTTAGACCGACTAACCGTTAAATGAGGACACTTTATAATTATTGAGACTAATAAGGTCATTTGATATTTACTTTTATTTATTGCAATGATATACATATAATTATGATAGTATTTTAAAATGAATCTCAACTTATAAATAATTACTGTTTAAATAATTTGAATGAAATATTATAAAAATAATCAAATTTTATTGTACTTAATATTTAATGATTTCTAATTATCTCATATAATTTTTCCCAGATTACTGAATTTTAAAATTTTAAATAAAATTCTTTGTTTTCAATTTAAATGTAAGACACAACATGTATAAAAAAACTTAACCCTATTTTATAACAATATCGCGCAATGCGCGATGGTACTCCGCTGGTACATGCTAATTATGATTTAATTGTGTTATGTTAATTAGTGTCTTTATAGCATTAATTTATATACACAATATTATGCAGGGCATAAGATAGCTATGGCTCCAGTACATCGTTTTGACAGTGTCGCGAGAATAAGCAGTTGAATTTTCTGGTTATGACACGAGGTGAAGATGAAGTTGATGAGGCTGTTGTTGAGGCTGGTTGTTTTTACCCCGTGGTGATGAAGGGGTTGCTGAGTGTTGAGAAGGAGGAGGCAACGATTCCAGTGAAAGTACAGGCGATTTTGGAGGATTTCGAACAGTTAATGGGTGACGAGCTTCCAAGTGAGTTACCTCCTATGCGGGATATTCAACATCAGATTTATTTGGTATCCGGATCTAGCTTGCCGAATCTCCCACACTATCGTATGAGTCCGAAGGAGAATGAGATTCTGAGGGAACAGATTGAAGACTTGCTGAAGAAAGGGTTCATCCGTGAGAGTATGAGTCCTTGTGCCGTTCCTGTTCTTCTTGTTCCTAAGAAAGGAAATCAATGGCGGATGTGTGTTGATAGTCGGGCGATTAACAAGATTACTATCAAGTATCGATTTCCGATTCCTCGGTTGGAGGACATGCTTGATGAGCTGGCGGGTTCGACGGTGTTTTCAAAGATTGATCTTCGGAGTGGATATCATCAGAT
>JAULKM010089343.1:0-27250 GCA_032355605.1 Rubia tinctorum
ACTCCTAAATTACATCATTTAAAAATAATTCTAAATATGAGCACACTATCTCATTAAAAAACCCAGTGGGAAAAAGAGTATAGTGTGAACTCCTAAAAATACTAAATAAATAAAAATATAATAAATGACATTTTCGAATTCATATCATAAGAGGTGCAATGTAATTGGATGTCAATGCTTGAAAGTGAAAACGAAGAGCAAACAAAATCAAAAACATGATGTATGACATAGATATCATAAATTATTCGGGGGTTGATCTATATTACGTTATATTTCTCTATTTATTACCCTAAATAATTTACCTAAATAATTTAGGGGACCAATTTTTTTAAAACATTATATACAAACAACCAAATTAAATATTAATACTAATATCATTTTCCTAAACTACTCTAGGACTAAACTAGGAGACAACACCATTGAATATATTGAAATCCAATGGAGGCTGAAACTTCATCCATCATAATAGTTAGGGACACCCTCCTGAGAAACACTCAAACGTTGCACCACCAACGAACCAGTGTCATCGAACCTCGAACCATCACGATCTCACCGTCATCGACTAACTGCAGGTTGGAAAACCACATCGGGTTCCATCGAACCCGAAACCACCACTATCTCATTGTCATTGACTAACTGCAGGTTATCGGGGACCACCGACAGGGGTAATCCCTATCATGATATTTAACTAATATTTATAATTATTAACAGGGGTGTGGTTTGAACTCTGAATCTCTATGTTATATAAAGTGTGGATTATCACTGAATCGATGCCCAATTCACCAGGGGAGCAAACTTATTATTCAGTTATTTATTTCCATTCCTATTAATTTGTTAGGTAATCGTGGCATTATGTCACTATTTTACATTAATTATTTGTATTATCAAGGGAAAATTTTATTTCTTCACAAATTATATGTTTCCTTTATGTTTTACTTTACATTCTTAATATATATTAATTATTGAAAGGATAATTGTTTTAATTTCATTTATTATTTAGTTGATTTTACCTAAATTGATTACTTTTAGTTTATAATTATTATAGTCACTTTAGATGAAATAAATTTACAATTGAATTTTAATTTTAATTTTAAATATGAAACAAAAAATTACATTTTAATTGAATAAATAATGTTAATTAAAAACACCGCACAACACGCGGTGGGACTACATCTAGTATCATGTGAATAGTAAATGGAAGACACTGGTTAAAGACTACAAGTGCCTGTATGCTGGTCAACCATATAGTTCCAAAGGCAACATTCTGCAGCAAAAGGAAGAGGAAAAGAAATGATCTGGTAACAAAAACACGAGACAAAGTCTTGTATGAGACTGTGTCGTTGTGAGACCAAGGTTTAAATAGATAACTTACAAATATTACATATGGATGAGGCTCCAAATATAATTTAAAGAAAGTTTAGAGAATAAGGAACGATTTGGGTGCAAATATTTTTTTCTTGGGGATGTTGAGCATAAATAATTGAGAAATTAATGATTATGAATCATAAGAATCTCGCAGGTCAAGAATCCGAGTTAAAGAACTTTGCGGGTTAGTTGTTCTCCTTATTTCCGCACAATGCCTGCTTTTTTTACTACTCCCTCCGTCCCAATTCAAATTGCACATCAATCATTATCACGTTGTTCAAAAAACAAGTCTGACTGTTAATATGTTTAACTACGTATTATAACGATAAATAAAAAGTTGATATTTAGAAACAACTCGTTACGATGAATTTAGCTATATCACATACGATAATATTTTTACTCATATATCTATACAAATATGTGGTCAAACTTTGATAATGGATAGTGTCTAAAAAGTAAGTGTGCAATTTTAGTTGTGACGGAAGGAGTACCAGATTTGATGTTTCATTTACAGTACTTGATGTTCCAACCAAATCTTGTGATGTTTTTTCATAATTATTTTTTTCCACAAAAATCACGGGTTTCAAATAAAATTAGATCATTATAAAATTTTGTGTTTACATGTTAAATTATGGACACTTTATTCATTTTGACATTAGTTAGTGACATTTTACAAATTTAATTTTCTATTTTAAATTTATATTTTCATTTTGATCGATGTGTTAGTTTTTCGTGTCATTTTTATATTAATGTTTCGTCTTTTCAAATATTTTATTTTAATTTAACACATGCTTCGATGTTTTCAACAATGTGAATTATTTTTTAAAAATTTAATATTGGTGTTTAATTTTTTCGATATCAGTGTCACAATCTTTAATGTTTTTAAAATTCAAGTATTTTTATTTGAAATTTAAATATTATAATTTAATATATTATTTATGTTATTTATTTGATGTAGATATTTTAATTTGATGCTCATTTTAGTATTTTATTTGATGTACAATTATTTTGATGTGTATTTTAGCATTTTTATTTGACGTTTAACTATTTTAATACGACGTGTATTATTTAATATTTTTATTTGATGTTTAATAATATCAATTTTAATTTGTATATTTACTGTTTTTATTTGATGTTTGACCATTATAATTTAGTTTTTCTTTTTATATGATATTTAAGTATTTTTATTTATATGTATAGTGTTCTATGATTAACTAACTTAGTGTTTTTAAAAATGTTTTTTGGTTGATGTTTAACTATTTTAATATGAATTTTAATATTATATTCAGTATTTTACTCTTTCAAGTTATTGTTTTTTATATGATTTCTAACTAGTTTTACTTGATGTTTATACTTTAAATTGTTGTGTTAAAAAATAAATTTTATATTATATTAATTTGAGATTAAAATTTTCGGATGGGTCTAAATGAAGAATACCCATTTAAACTGGGCAGATATGTAACAGACGAGAATTGAGCCCATTGGAAAGCAAACAGAAAATCGTACCGACAAGCAGTGACGGGAGAATGTGCCGGCAAACAGCGACTGAAAAACATGCGGAAAATACGTGTCAGAAAGAGAGAATCACCATTGCGTGAATAGAGTTGCGCCGCTCATAGATCGATATCAGTAGATCGAGCGTGCATAGCGATGGTGAGTTCGACAGTGGCTAATTTAGCTCCACCTAGATCCGATCGAAAACACCACGAAATCACTAATTCAAGCATGCGAGGTGCAGCCGAGAATGGACGGACGGACATTGGGGGGAGGGTTCCGGTGACTAACACGACATAGGAAGAAGAATTTCAGTAACCCGACGAAGATCAAATCAACGAAGTTATAATCTACGGTGAATGAAATTGAAACATGATGAAACGACAATGAAAACGGTCAAAACTGTGAAGAAATAAAACCCAACAAGACGACGACATGCAGATGAAGCGAATTACAGGTTTGCCAGAGAAGATCGCAGTTTCGCCGAAGAAGACGAAGGTTTCAGACGACCGGTGGTTTTCTTGTTTTTAGTTTATTTGCAATTGAGCTTCTCACCCTTTGTGTGTGATTTGAAACTGACCCAAAATATAGAATATTTGTATATTTACCCCATCCTTTAAAAACCTACTATTAATTATATTCCTACCCTTATTCATACTATGGTCATGTCATGAGTCGGTATCGTAGGAAACAGACTCAAAACATAAGTGCAAAACTAAAACATATACCAATGTAGGATATGAAAAGAACATTGGATTAAACATAAGTATATTCATTGAACAAAAATCTCCCATTACTGAACTTACATTTACTGTAGTATCCTCTTTAGATTAACTAACAATCTCTAATACAATGAATCAATTATTGTCTTTCGAGGGTGGATCATCTTCCAATTTCTTGAGTTCAATGTCATTTTCATCTAGATTCTCCTCACGCTGGATTGTCTTGTGGAGTCCAATGTATAGTATTTTCCGATAACCACTTCAGTTTTAGATCCAACTCGTGTAAAACGTCACACACATTGAATAATAACAAAAGCAACAACATATAAGTAAGCAAATACAATTCCTTAATAAAAAATAAACAATCAACAAGAAATGAAAATAAAAGGTCATACACTGTACAACTAACAAGCACACAGAATACTATCAAATGCAACATAACTAAACACATGCAATTCTCAATTCAAAATGAACAATCAATAACAAATGAAAATAAAAGGTCATACTTTGTACGACTAACAAGTACACACTAAAAACTAACACGTGCATCATATAAGTAAACAAATGTAGTTCATAATTCAAAATGAGCAATCAACAACAATGAAAATTAAAAAGTCCAGTAAAACTAACAAGTATGAAAACTAACAAATGTAACATATAAGTAAACAAATGCAGTTCCTAATTCAATATGATAATTAACAACAAATAAAAATATAAAGTAAGCTCTCAAAATCTCATTAAAATCGATTTATTCCACACTATTCATGAGCAAAAATAAACACATGATCATATAAAATTCAGCTATTAAATTACAAATTCTTCATACTTTCTTGTCTCAAAATCCTCACAAATTTAAATGATACCGAGTGTCAAAATTACACCTTACAAACTCAAGTGATAGTGCAACAAAGTTTCAAAACACTCTCAAGACATATAGGAAAATCAATCATGTAGACATTCACACAATTGCTTATTAAAAACACAAAGATGCAAACACAAATTGAAGCAAAATTCTGAACATATCAAGTTGGCCTTGAAGCAATAGAGTATAACCGTTAAAAGTAAGTAGAGTAAGAGGAGAGAGGACATATGCGACAACAACAACCAACATGAGTACCGTCGGCCGTAAGAAACCTCCATCAAAGGAGCTTCTGAAGCGAATAAAATACAAAAAAACAAATAAGACACCAGAGAAGAGGAATAGAGAAGACGCCAAAACAAAGGTTACAAACTTACGGTGGAATCGATGATGACGAAAGTTACGAGAGGGGCAGAAGTTTCGAGAATCAGATGGAGATTGCGAGAACAAAAAAAATGAAAATGTTGAACGGAAATTAATTATTTCACAAAGTCTTATTATAGACCGACTAATCGTTAGACTGGGTCAATTTATAATTATTGAAAGTTAAACCGTGTGGGGTTTTGTTTAAAAATTGTAGATAAATTAAGGGAAATATTGAGCAATTAATTGAAACTTTAATGAAAATATATAATCCAAAAATTTTAGATTTCTATTTTCATTTTCCCTCTCTGCTCTTTCGTCTTCTTCGCTCTCCCTGCTCTTCCAACTTCTCAATCGCTGCAAATGTTTGCAACTCCTCATTTCCTCTATAAATTTGCTCTATTTCGTGCAATTTTTGTCCATATTTGTTAGTTTCACTTTGGTTCATTGGTGATAATGTGAGTTTTTTCTACTTTTCATTATCTATTTTTGATTTGTTGAGATTTTGAGCTAGGTTTTGTATTTTCTGTGCGTTTACACATGGTGTCTGCAAAATCTTCCCACGACAAGGCTCAAGATGAGTGTCAGAATGCTTCTCAATCGGAAAATTCTTCGAAGAGGCAAAATGTGAAGCCTCAGAAGCGTAAAAACTCTTTGCAGGGTATTTTTGTTACGTTCTTGCAATTTTTGTGAGAAATATGATTTCGAAGTATTTTGCTCTGTTAAAATTAGGGATTTGGTGCTTTTTTGGTTTTGTGCTATTGCATGTTGCAGATTTGTGCTTATTTATAGATTTATTGAATGAATTTTGGTGTTCAACTGTATTACTCTATTTTTTATGATGAAACAGAGCATTGTTCAGTATTTTGGGGGTTTATTTTATAATTTTTTGGGATTGATGATGGTTATGATTTTTATGTTGATTTTTGTGTATCTATTAGTTATGTTGGTTTTGGCGTTAATATTTTCTTGTTCGAATGAACTTTTAGCATGTTGCTGGTTTGTTGATGTTTGACCTTTTTATGATAATATTTAGTTACACTTATGGAATTCATTTGTCGTTTACAATTTTTTTGTAAGTCTTTGTATACATTTGTTGAGTTTTACCTTTTATATACTACTATTATTTTAAAATATTGAAGTTTATTGGTTCGGTTGGTTATTTATTTTTCAATTGTACTGTAATGATATTTTTTGGATGCATGTTTGATGTTTAGTTTTAGGTGTACGTAGTTTTGGCTTTTCTTATTTTTATGATGATGTTCTGTTTATTTATGTTGTTGTTTATGTGTATGTTATTATGACATTAATGTTTATTCAGGTCTTGCTGAGGTTATGTCATTTTTTGGTACAATTTCAGTTTTTGTAATAATGTTGTCGGATTGTGTTAATGTTTAGTGTCCTGTTGAGGTTGTGTTTATTTTTGTCAAGGTTCAGTTTTTTGCTATCATGTTGTCATTTTTTGTTGATATTTATATTTCTTGGTGAGGTTATGTTGCTGCCGACTTTTGTATTTATTGTTTCATTTTGTAGGTGATATTAGGAGTCCTCGCGAATATGGGTGTTCAAATAATCTCGGCCAGCACTACCCGACTTGTCCATCCATTGACCCAGTTTAAAATAATTGGGTAATTTTTCATCTTTCAGGGTCGGGTGCCCCGCCCCAAAATTTTACATTTTAACGGCTCAGGGTCAGGGCCGCAAAAATGCAACTTTTGGGTTCCCAAGATATCCGGTAAAATTTAAATAGATTTAATTAATTTTTTAATTAAATATTATTTTCTACATATCTCCTCCAAATTCTTAGTTGTCCATACATATGTAATATTAATTATTAAGTAATGTGAATTAACATAATATTCAAGTGCTAAATTTTCAATTATTTTCTTTCAACCCCGAATTCTCAATCGTTCCTTCTGAGTTCCGCCCCTTCCCTTTCGGCCTCAAATTTTTAGTTGGACCCACAACCACAACTCTATTTAGCTGTAGGTCCAATTGGAAAAAAATCATTTGGTTTTCCATCACAAATATCATATCAAACTTTCATAACCTTTTCACTAAATAAAAAAATTAACACAATGATCCCGTTATTTTTGCATATTTTGTTAAGTTCATCCAAACTGGGGAATTATGATGATTATGGACTTGTTACTCGTAGTGGTCATTATATGTTGAATTTTTAAATGATAAAAGGTGATAATTATTTGTACAAAAATGTCACAAGAATTCAATTGTTAAACTACATTGCCATCATCGTAATGATATTTTTCTTGCACCTACACAAATTTATGTAACATACTGAAATTAATAATTTATCTCAAATATTTAAATTTTAAACGGGTCAACGGGTACCCTGTTACCCGGCCCGATTAATCCGGGTAGCCATATTGTGGGTACCCGGTTCTTGCTGGCTGGGCTACAGGCCGCATTTACAACTACTTGCATATGCGGGTACCTAGATGTGCGGGTACCCATATTTGAACACCCCTAGTAGCGAACAAGTACACATGTTGCGACGATGCATAGTGAGAGGGGAAAGACTGTGATTCCCCCTTCTTCACCACACAACCCAATCGATATTGATAGACTTGATGACATTTCTGAACCTAAGGTCAGAGGTGATGTGGTGCCTATTCTAGTTAGCCAAAGTCAATCAGCCGATGGTGATCGACTTGATAGTATTCCACAAGCAAAGGTAAGATTTGATCTTGGGCCTGCTGTTGTGAGCAAAAAGAAGTCAGTCGATGGTGCTGCCATTGAAACAACTATTGTACCTTATAAATCACATGTAGGGAGGAACATAAAAAGTGTCTTTGGAGGCCCTTAAAAATGGGCAGGTATTTTATCGGGTAAGAAATCAAATATTTTCCTATTTCAGTAATTTTAGTGATGGTTATGATTTCTAGTTTTAAGTTGTTCTGAACTGTCATTCTTTTTTTGTATGATTTTTTTTGAATCAGCTTCTGGTGAGGAAGATGGTGTTTCTGCTGATGTTTTTGATGAGGAGCAGCTTGACAAAGAACGTGTTGAAATAGGTATGTATGACAGTCTTGATTTTGTTTATGTTTTCATTTTTTGTTGATGTTTGTGTTATTTACTTGCAGAGAGAATTCTTGAAGAATATATTGAAGCTATGTTTGAAGAAATTGTGTCAGAAGAAGAACTTACTGAGACTTAGTTTGTATCTACTTATAATGAGATAAAAGCCACTGTGGATGAGGAGGTGAAATATGTTGCCGATGAGCATGTGAAGTTTGCTGCAGATGATGAGCCAAAATCTACTGTTGCTGAGCAGGTGAAGTCTGCTGCGGATGATGATTTGCAAGGTATTATTGCTGAGGATTTGCAAACTTGTGCTGATGAAGAAAATTGAAGATTATGTTTATGGTTTGGAGCAGTTAGTTGAAGCTGTTGTTCATTGTGAGTTTTAAACTTTCATATTGATGTAAACTATTTTCAGAGTGATGTTTTTGTGATGGTCTAACTTTCTATATATTTGTATTTGAAGGTGTTATGAAGTTAGTGAATGATGAACCAACTAATGTTAAAGTTGATTCTTAGATGTTTCCGAGTAAATTATTGTTCTTGTCGATAGTTGTTCTCTATTTATTATTAGTGTTTTATGCTAATTTTTTGGTATGAAATTGGTGCTATAATTGATGAAGATGAAATTCTTGAGACTCGGGAAGAAGACTTTTTTAATGATGATATTCCGACTAATGAGGCTGGCAAGGGTGTTTTTAGTCTTAATGCTGATTATACTGAGGATGATTGATATGAAGCGAGAGAGAAGGCTGATGAGGCCGACGGGGATGCTGCTAGCTTTGATGATTTTAATGAGTTGGATATAACTGGTAATGATGTTGGTAAAGAAGAGTTGGAGTTTGATGATGATGATGATGAGAGTGCATGCTGAGGTTGAACGTGGGTTGAAATGGTGTCGCAGGAGGAGCGGAGGATGAAGAAAGGCTAGAGGCCTGCTGTTGAGAGAGTTTCTAATCGACTTCATAAAAAGAAGAGAAATTCTTGTGTTGGGAAAAAGCGCACAAGGTTTTTTTTTGGTTTTTTTATATATGTGATTTTTTATGAGTGTGAGTTTCTGTTGTCAAAGTTTTTAACTTTTATAACTGATAGTTGCGGTATGTATCTTGATGTTATTGGAATGTAATTTTTTATACTGTTGTTGTTGTTTCTTTATTTGATTTTTTTATTTTGCAGCGGTAATGACAGCTTCAAGAGCAGCTGTTACTTGGACAAGTATGTCGTTTTTGCTTATTCTCTAATTGTTGAGCTGAAGAGAGCTATTCAGGTGATTGGTTTTGGTAGGCTGCTTAACTTTAAGATTAAGAAGGTGCTGAAAGGACCTTGTCCATTGTTTGATTGATGGTTGCTAGAGTACAAACTATAGGTAATGGGAGGTATGCTCCTTCTAGGGGATGGTGTTTATGATAAATATCAGCTGCATAATTGTGAGCATGAAGTTACTGAGGTCTGTTACAAGGGCAAGTCCAAGGGTGCTCCCTTGTGCGATGCTAATATTAGAGTTAGGTGACTGCGTAATATGACAAGAATGGTAAGGGTGTAGTGACTATGCTTAGCTTGTTGAATAAGATGGTTTTAATGCATTTCCCTAGACAAATGACTAAATTTAAGAGGCATTTTGTTATGTACGCTCTTTGTGTGCTGATAGCTCCTGTTGCACGCAACAACATAGACATGAAACTAGTTAGCGTACTTGAGAATGTAGACCAAATCAGCAGTTATGATTGGAGTGGTTTTGTTATGAAAAGGTATTGCGAGGCTATTGATAGGTGTCGTAGGATTAAGAACTATAAGTAAGTGAATGCATGTCTGGTACTACCTTTATTGACCTACTTTTATAGGTTTCCCCTTCATGGTGAAGTAGATTGTACTTCGCTTCCTTTATCTCAGCACCAAGACACTAAGAAAGTAAAGAAGTGGAGTGACCTACTTCGTAGGGTGGGGGTTCGGTTCTTTGTTGAGGGGTAAGGTTAGTTTTCCATTGACCTCGAATGGTAGGCTTTTGATTGATACTATATCTGCACCTGTTACTATTTTCACATCTTCTTCACATGCCGCCGCTGCTAGTCTATTGGGACAACTAGTGCAACTGACATGTTCATCAAGTTGGCACTGCGTGATGTTGATCTATGCAGTGATGATATTGAAAAGACCGCTAAAAGCGTAAGTTTATTTTTTATGATATTGGTAATTTGTATTTTTTTTTGTAATGGTACAATTAGTATGTGTTTTCATTTTTTGTTGGCAGGTTTTCATGCAGCCAAGATAAAGTTTCAGAGGAACGTTACATTGACAATTGATGAGTTTCTAGATTCGATTTTAAATATGAATGAAAAGAAAGTGGCTGAAGTTGATGATAAAGATGTTGAAGTGTCGCCAACTCCACATGTACAGACCACTCATAAATTTTATGAAGATCCAAAGATGTACGACATGATTGAATATGTTGTTAAGGAAGTCTTGAAGAAGCATAAGGTGAGGTTGCAAAAAAATTTCACTTGATTCTTTGAAATTTAGTTAGAAAATGAAGTAGTCTCTCGGGTTGTATTAGTTTGATAAATTTATTGCTAGTGCTTGTGGTTATTAATAGTGCTTTTGATTAAAGTTTTAGTGTAGGATTTGGTTTAAAATATTGGCAATTGAAGTTCCAGCGTAGGATTTGGTGAAAAAAATTGGCTTAGATGTTTGGGTGAATACTCCATTTTTGTCTGTAGAATATTGGTTGACATTTGTCTAATGTTAATTGAGCTTTCAACTGGTTATAATGATGTTTGAATGGATTTTAAGAATTCAAATTTTTACTTATATTTTGAATGCATGTGTAAATGTTAACACTATACATCAATAAGAAAAATATTAACACAATTACACATCAGTAAAACAAAATCAAACATTCAGTGAACCATTCTCAAATAAGTTACTGATTTTGTTCATAAATATCATTCCAAAATATGTAAACATCATTCCAAAATGTATGAACATCATTCTAAATCACATAGACATCAGCTAAACATAGATCTGGGACAAGTTTATGCAACAGTTGTTTAATCAAAATTCCAACAGAAACAAAGTTAGAACAAAGTTCAACTGCCATTTCAGAGCCAAATTCAGTTCCAATTTTTTAAAAAAAATCTTTCAATTTTTTATTTGGCTCTTTTTTTTGCCCTTTGTCTTTGCACGATTAGGATCATGTACATCTAGTGCATAAATTTTTTCAGTTTGATTTAATGCACTAGTTTCGGAAGGCTGATTTTTTTCACTATGTGTTTGTATTGTACTGATGGTTCTGGCACCTCTTTGAAAAAAATTCTTCTAAGATCTTTCTTGCATCGATATTCCTTTCAATTTTTAGGACCAAAATGTAGTATTTCCTTGTCCTTTCACTTTTTTAAATCCCCTTGCATTAGCATGTATTCTATACATGTTTTCTAGCTATAAACATAATTTTTTGAGCTTTATATATAAATATGTCAAAATATAATTAAAAAATGTAAATGTTAAAGTATTGGATTTATTTATAAACACGTCATACTGACATTATAAATTCAATGGTACCATTGAAGATGAAAATATTTGAATCACCGTCAGTCCATTGTAATTGCTTACACTATATTGAAGTTTTAATCAAAATCCGCCATGTGTCACCTAAAAATTAGGAAGACCCCCTAACCATTAGAGATTCTCTTAATCAGTCTAACATGACATTTTCTCTAAGTATTTATATGAAACCCTCATTTTTATTTCTTACAAAAAACCCTATTCTACATTTAAAACTCTAACAGATTTTATCCCTTAAAAAATCACCTATTTTAAGACTCCAATCTATAGTATATATTAAAAGAGCTCATTGTTACCACATAGCACTCACATAAATGTCTATATCAGCTTCTAAAAATTGATTTAAAATGTAATATCTATATTTAAACCTATAGTTTACAATAATGAATATTTAATATCCAATATATTCCCTCGAAAAGTGTAAGAATTAATGCACATTTACCATAATTATACAACATTCCTCTCTGATGCGTCGGGAACCCCATTGTGCTGCGCTTCTTTTGCCTCGGCCATGACCTGGAAGACAAAGTCTTCGAAATTTTCCGGGAGAAAGACTCTCCATTGAAAAAGTCAACCACTAGTCAATGATAAAAATGAATGAACTATAAAGAATAATGAATTAATATGTAATGATAGACATACCTTGCTTTATATACTCTTGTAACCCTTGGGTTTGCATTGGATAAGGACATTCTTTAAGATATTTGGGCCAGGTAGGCCCAATCACTGAAATTATTATGATTGCTCAGCATTTTGGCTCATGGCCCATTACTAATGGGCCACCCGATATTATGTATCATCAAAATTCCCCAGAAAACCAAAGGTTCTTTCGAGGTTCGAGAGGCTCTCGAGATAGGTTGATGTAAAGAAACCTTCCAAGGAAACATGTTCGAGGGGCTCGAGACTTCACTTCTCGATGTGGCATTTTGTTTTTCTCTAGTGAGTGCCATTAGCTCAGAATTTAGAAAGGCGCATGTGAGAGGAAAAAGAGCGAGAAAGGCAGCCGCATAACGCTTAAAAATTAAAATATTCTCCTCATTCGCCAGTACAAAACATTGTCTTGAAGCACACAACTAGCATTTTAAGAAAGGGGGAAGCCCAGTCAGTGGAAAGTCCAGTCCTTGCAAAACACTCTTGAACGAAAAGGTTCGAGAGAAAGCAAAAGGGGATGCCTCCTGCCAAATTTCCTATGAAGAGGAAAAACTGCAAGCCCGAAGCGAAAACATAAGGGTAAATTTGTCCCCATCGACGAAGAAGATGAGCCCCCGAGGGTACAGGACGGTAAGGAGCTATACGTGATACATGATGAGGTGTCAAAATTATTGACTACTATCCCACTCCAGCAACGCATCGCCAAAGATGTTCATCTGCTCATCTGCTTCCCCTCGTGGGAACTCCCCAAATCCAAAAAAGGAACTCAGATGGCCAGGGTTATCGTAAATTTCCCCCGAAGAGGCAAAGGATAGAACAAATCTATTCGTAATTGCTACCCCACCATTCACATAGATGTTTTCGATTAACAGTGCTCTTTCAACCCAATCTTCGGGTTATCTAGTAGTGGTTCAAGGTTCCCATTCTACCATTACCAAAAAAAAGCTTCAAAGAAGCCAAATCTTAGCAAATTTGTGAACTTTTGAACATCTAATGGTTATATAGGTAAGGCTCGTGGTGTTTGGATTCTCCCTTCAAACTTACAGGGGTAGTCGAGATCAGGATGCCAACACTTCTTTAATCATCAAGCTTGTTGCAACAAATCACGTTGTACATTATTTGATGTGTTGTAGTACTTATATACATATTTGTTATCGAGGTATGCTTGAAGTAATATACTCGGCCAAATTTGTGGTGTTTCACTTTTACTTTATCAAGCATATTATACTTGACGTAGGTGGAAATAATGTAGATCTAGGCGTATGAATGCACGAGTTAAATAATTAGAGATGTGGCGTTGAAATTACAAGTCATACATCAAATGATTAGACGTAGTGTTGGGTATGCGAATTTTTAATACTGAATCTGGAGGTCGAGGAGGGTGTCCTCTGATTTTCAGCAGTGATTTTTTTGGGTGCGCCACTCCTGTCATTGCTAATAGCGCTTCTACCCTAGAAGACTCCATCATCATAGATTCTTAATTTATTCTTTTACCATGTAATTTGTATCTTGGACAGTTGTAACTTAAGTTATTATAGCCACATGGAGATGAACAGTGTCCCCCACAGAGTTTGTAAAATATTGTTGCATATTTGGTTTTCTCAATTGCATTTTTGGAGTTAGCCCACTATTACTCGGCTATCGAATTCAACGTAAACGGGAGCAATCAAGTATCCAAAGATATTGTTTGTCCATTTGGAGGGAAATTGTTATGCCATTCTTTGGAGGGAAATTGTTATGTCATTCTTTGGAGGGTAGTTGAAGCTTTTCATCCCTTTGGAGGGAAATTGTAGATTTAATCTCTTTAAAAGAGTTATCGTAGATTTCATCCCTTTGGGAGTCATAATAATTAAGTCCTCGAATAGACTGTTAATTACGATGCAGTGCTGAGCCAACAAATTGTAAAGTAGATAACTGTATGTGGCATATTGCCTATGAATCCATAAAGTTGATAACTAGATGTGGTGCTTCGCTCTGAATCCATAGAGTAGATAACTAGATGTGGTGATTCAGCATGTAGCGCTTGGCGTACAAATTCACAAAATAATCTGGCCTCAACCATCGATTATAGTCGATCGCATTTTGGTTTTATCATAAACTTACAGGCAACATCTCACGTGCTATATTGAAACAAGGATAACTCAATTGCAGCACATGGCATACATATTTATTTCCATCATTCGCAACACATGGTGTACGAAGCAATAATACCAATATAAAAAGTGTAGCGCATAGTGTACAACTTCTTTTCATCAGTCGAAGCTCATAGCATATGAAGCTGGAATCAATAAAGAGTGCATCATGTAGCATACAACCCAAGTCTATCAGCCGCATCGCATAGCATACGATGCTGAGATCAATATAAGGAGTGCAGCGCATAATATACAACTCAAATCTATTAGTCGCAACGCATAACATACAGATCTGAGATCAGTGTCAGGAGTGTTGCGCATAACATACAACTCATCAAGTAGAGCAGGAATCCTTCGACCTAGAGCATCATTTATGGTGGGTGTGTTATTCCCTAGTCGAGGATCCCTAGTAGTCGAATAATATCTGATGTAGTGCGTAGCGTAAGAATACTTAGATATCATACTCATCAAGTAGAGCAGGCATCCTTCGACTTAGAGCATCATTTATGGTGGGTTTGTTACTCCTTGGTCGAGGGTCCCTAGTAGTCGAATAATATCGGATGTACATGTAGCTTAGGAATCCTAAGATTGTATACTCATCAAGTAGAGCGGGCATCCTTCGATCAAGAGCATCATTTATGATGGGCGTACTATTCCCTGATCGAGGATCCCTAGTAGTCGAATAATATCATATGTAACGCATAGCGTACGAATCCTGAGATAGCATACTCATCACGTAGAGCGGGCATCCTTCGATCTAGAGCATCATTTATGGTGGGCATGATATACCCTAGTCGAGAATCCCTTGAATTCAATAGCTCTTCGGGTGAAACTGTTTAACTAATAACCCTCTGAAAATAATAAGAGTGACATCAATATCAACAATGTCAATATCTTAATCACAGAGCCATACCCAAGCCTTTAGGCTATATTCGATGTCATATAAACAAATAATGATATTTAAGCACAAAGTCAGACCCACCACATCTAGAGTCACGACAAATGATGCGGGGTAATAGAAGTAATATCACGCAAGCACATAATCTCAGCCACAAAAGGACATACATAAAAAATAAATTAAATTTGTCCAAGCATCCATGGAATAAACAGAGAGTGATCACACGAAAGGTGAATTTTTTTCATACGAGGCTGCTTGTCTCTAGCTAGCAGAAGAGCGAAAATTGTATTAAGCTAAAAAACCTAGCAACAAATACTCATATATGAAAAGACAAAGTTAAATCACTTATCAAACACTTAATCTCAAACCTTTTTCCATGGAAGAGATATGTTTTTTATAGCGATCTAATTAAACACTAGTGGAAGTTTTTCATATGATATATTTTTCTTACTATTACTTTTGTTGCTAATTCACATTTCAGTCTTACTTGGTTTTCTCACATGCCCTCACTTGCAATATACAATAAGAAAATAAGTATAAGTATAGACATCAGACTTATATCCCGGGCTATTCATTATATCAAGCACAACCTTCGCATGTTTGAAAGTTAAAACTTTTAACATTCCTTCAATAGGAATTGAGCAAGCACATTATAAGTGCGAGGGTTTGGGAAACCATTTTTTGTATAACTTTGTTCAAAATATTAAGAGCTATGTCAATCCTCTTTTGTTTGCAATATCCATAATCAAAGCAGCATAAATAATTTCATCTAACTTTATGTCTTTCTCTTTAAGAGAGTCATGTAAGGTGTAGGCTCCTTCATCCTAGACTTTGTTGTGAAATAATTTATGCATAGTCACTTCCCCTAAAATTATTTTTAAATCTGAAAGAGGATTTAAAATAATTTCAATCTAGCCTCAATTTTTTTTTTGTGATGCCAAAACTATTTCATAGGTGCCACCCCTAAACTTCGGCAAAAATTATTCTAATATTTTATCCAGCTGATGTATTCATTTCTCCTAAGTTTATTATTCACGCACCTATGTTCATTTCTGCAATTATTTTTCTGTTGTCCATTACCTCCCTTGAAGGGATATACCTAATTAAATTGAGCTTCTTTATAGGGCGGCAAGAGCAACATAGAGAGTGGACCATTCATATCTAGATACTTTTAACACAATGGTGTACATACTACATAATTATGTAATAGAGAAACAAAAAATGGGTGTGTCTAAATGCACATAACTTAGTCTTCAACCAAGGAAGATTAAAGTTTGAATAGTTCGAACACTTGGTGTCAAATTCACTTTGAATCCTTCAAGTTATTTTCATAGCATTTTTGTACAAATTGAAAATTACTACACAAAATTCTCCCTGCTTATAAATACAACTCCATACAAAGAGAGAAAATTTTATAGAGGTGGAGAGGCAACGGAGAGGAACCTGATTAAAGTGATGCAATTGGCACGATTAAACAAATAATGATTATTTGTTTTGCGAGATTGAATGATAATCTATACCAATTTTTGGAAAAATAAGAATACCAAAGACGAGTTTCGTGCATGGCATCATTGTCATCCGTGATGGATAAAACCTCTCAATTTGATCTCTGAACAAAAGCAATAAAGTTGACTGACCATTAATTGAAAGTTTAAACTACATTATCTTTGCCTTTGATCAATTGCATGGGTATATTCAAGAAGGAAAAGAAATGCAGTTCCAAACATTACAAAAGCAAGACTCCCCTTGTAAGCATCGCATCAATTTACGATCTATACAATTGAATGCAGAGTAGTCCAAGATGAAAGAAATGTGGTGCATAAAAGTAACTTCATTACTAAATCCAATTATATGTAGCACCAGTATAAGCAAATGCATCAGCCAGCATCTTAGTAACAACTAAAAGCAGAACATTTTCCAACCCCGGTAAAGGGTATTCAAGTAGTCATAGAAGAAGCTCCATATCACAAATCATTCCTCTAACAATTCATGGGAGCTATTTCATGTATATATAATCAGTGGCGGAACCATGACCTCATACTAGGGGGGTTGGCTGTCTGCTGTCGCTGAAGCTGAGGGCGGCGGAGACGCAGCCGATGAAGGTGGCGGCGCGGAACGGTGGCTGAGCGCGGATGTGATGTAGTGAGAAATGAGAATGTGAGCACTGGACTTCCGACAATAACATTGATTAATAAATTTAGGGTTGATATTTTGGGCTGGGCCAATTTGGTTCAGCCCAAATGTCCTTATTTTTTTGCCCATCAACCTAGTAAAACGACGTCGTTTTACTAAGGTCAAAACTACGTCGTTTTGTTAAGTTGGCAGAATGCCCACAGATTACTAAAATGACATCGTTTTACTAAGGGCAAAACGACGTCGTTTTGTTTAGTTAGGCAAAAAAAATTTAAAAACGAAACAGAAACCAGCGTTTCTCCGGCTATTCGCCGCCGGATCTGCAATTTTCTCAAGGGGGCGGTAATCCATGGATTCCGGTGGCGCCAGGACCTAAATTCCGGGCCACCGGATCTTAGGGGAGGCGTTAACACCCCCTCGCTCCCCGTGGTTCCGCCCATGTATATAACTATAACTATACTATGAAAGAAACAAATACAGCCAATTTCCATAATTTCCTCTCATTAGCCACTATTCCTGACTAGGGTTCCCTAAAAAACGAATGAACAGAAAGAAATGACATCACAAAAGAGACCTTCATTTAAAAATTAAATTCAGAACAACGATCTAGTATGAGCACAGTATGAAATCTTCCTCTTCCAAAGAAGTAAATGCCACAAAATCAAGCTCATCATCTTTATAATAACTCAGTAACTCTAGTCCTTTGAAAACTGGAACAGTGTGTCTGGTTATGGCAAACACAACCAATTCTAGAAACACGTAAACCTTGTATTCACTATGTTAGTCATAGACTCAAAGCACAAAAGGCTTATCAAAAATTAATTGCAAAGAACAATGTACCCTACCACTTCTCAAAACTAAAGCAAGCAAAATGCATCAAGTAAACACATCCCTAACAGACACAAAGACAACACATAGAACACTCTGTATTTCACCTTGCTAAGTGTATCTCTTGGGAGAGAACAAACAGCTAATGTATTAAGATGACTTACATAAGAGAATAGATAGCGTGTAAGCATATCATATTAGGGTTATTCACCCTAAAAAAGAGTAAAAGGATAAAATGATATTTATTCTTGGAAAAAGTGTAAAAATAACCCCATAAGATTAAGAAAGTGCAAGAATGACCTTGTAAAATCTGAAAGTGCAGAAGTAACCCTATAAGATTGTCAAAATGTTCAATTTTAACCCTGTGATCGATTTCCCGCGTTGACCGATGTAAATTCGGCATTGACTTATAGTGAAATACCCCCTGGACATAAAAGTACAATTGTATGACAATTCTATCCCCCTACTACTACTACTTCTTCTTCTCCTCTTTCATCTTCTTTAAACACACTATGGCCACCACCTGCCATTGCCTCCATTGCTTTGCTAGCGCCGTGTCGCGTGCCTCCACCGCCGTGCCACTGAAAGTGTGTTTTTCTTCTTTAGCTTTATCTTCAACACTAGCACAATCGCCGATCGCCACCTTGCCGCAGTGCTGCCGTGCCTCTGCCGCCGTCTAATTACTAGACACTGCAAACCATCCCCTCCCATCACCACCTCCCTCCAAAAATCCCAGCTCCTCTGAAAACCCCAACTTTGAGTGCCGCCGAGTCTCAGCTGCCATTCTCTCTAAAAACCCCAACTTTGAGCGCCGCCGAGTCATCGCCGCCTATCCACTGTCAAGCCTACGCCAAGCGTCACTGCCTATCCACCGCCACAACACACAACTTAAATTGGGATTCCAAAAAAACATTCACATCCCTAGCTCCTCCTCCACCAATAGCCCTAGATCCTCCTCCATCGCCCAGAACTCCACCCCAAACCCTATATCCTCCTCCGGCTGCCTATGCTCAACCCGTCCCTAGCCCAGAAACCCACCAATTCCTCCTCAGCATCCGTCGTGCTCTGGTTTTTCCATATATGTGCCCTCCCTCACCGCTTAATAAAAGCTTGATCCCGACATCGACGACGACGATGCCACGAGATCTATGTTATTAACTTTGGCCTCGTCGGGGTTGCCACCGCCAACTTTAGCGGCAGATTTGGTCTAAGTACTGCCGGCGAGCGAGCGTCGGTTAGTTGGTCGGAGAGCAAGGGGAGAGAAAAGAAAGAAATGGGAATGGCCAACACAGGAGAGAAAAGAAAAAGGCCCAATTTATATATTTTTTTGTTAAAAACCAAGGGCATTATTGTCTTTTACATTTTTGTGTTTTTAATAAGTTTTAACGGAAGGGTAATTCAGTTATTTCAATCATTTCCAACCATTTCTGCCTTTGACATTTCAGTCAATGATTTCCATGGTTAAATTTTCACTTTTAGATTTTACAAGGTCATTTCTGCACTTACACCCAAAACATAGGGTTAAAAATGTATTTTTCTCTTTATTCTTTTAAGGGCGAACTATTCAGGGCCCCCTGAACTATCACCATCGTTCACCTTTCGCCCTCAATTTTTTTAATACTTTTGGCCCTTCAACTAACAAAATTTCTAAGTTGTGCTCCTTCCATTCGGTGAAAACGTTATTTTCGGTCAAAACGTCAATTTTAATTGTAAATTAGTAATTTCACATTTTCCCTTTTATTTTTTATTTTTCCCTTTATCAATTTTCCGTTTAGCTTTTAATTTTTTTCTCTTTTCTGCTCCTTCTTCTTCCCATTTTTCTTTTTCTTCCCCTTCCCATTTATTTTTCCTTTTTGCCCCTTCCCCACCGCCGACTCTGTCGCCCACCACACCCTACCTCTGTTTCAATCAGCCCAAGGCCTACCAAGTGGTGCACCTCAACGCCGCCGCCGCATGAAAGGTACATTTCCCTGGTGCTGGAAACCACATTCCTCATCTTGCCCGAGTTCTTCGCCAGTGCCACTGTCGGCATCAACGTCGATATTTACGCCATCTAGAGGGAGGCGCTAATGGAGGTGGTAAACCTTTGTCCGAAATGTGACCCTTGGAGGCTTGAATAGGTACTCTAGCGGGAGGTGGATGGAGACTACAAACACGTCGAAGATGTAGGCTGTCAACCGGTCCCATAATGGTTGCCTGCTAGTTGAACATGTCGTTGATACGTCCATATTATATAATGATGTTGGGATTCTTCGTACTCATTTTGGTATGCTTTTGTGATTTGGATACTCCATTTTACCTTGAAATTCTATTATTAGAGTTAAGAGTGACTTTAGCGCTCTTATCACTTTTAACAAGGATTTTGTGAGATGAGGTAATGGTTTGAAGATTTGAAAACCATTGAGACTAAATTTTGAAGACAATGAAGACCTTGAAGACCTGAAGAAGGGAATATGAGACAACTACATTTGGAAAAAAGAAGACAAAATATGAGGGTAGCCTACTCTGCCCGTCGTGAGTCGCGACGGCTAACTGCCCAGATCTACTTTTTGGACTTTTTGTACTATAAATACTTTCTTATCTCCTCCCCTTTCCAGCAACTTTTCTCTCACGAATTCTGAGCCATAAACCCTAGTTTTCTTCCATTTTCATCTTGATTTCTTCTTGATTTTATGTTTGAATTACTATTGTTGTTTAGTATGGATTCTAGTAGCTAAACTTAGTCTTGGGAGAAATTGATTAAGGCTTCCAAGCCCATGTCTTGAGAACTTTGTATGAAGCTATTTAGTGCTTTGCTATTGTGTATTTATTGTGCTTGAATTTGATTGTTGAATACATTAATGGTATTGGAAGTTTAAGTATATGAATTGCTTGTATGATTACTTGTTAGGGTTTTGGAGAAAATAGCTAATTCTCCTTTCTTTTGAAATGAAATCCAAAGGCATGAATTAGAGCTTCTAATATGGTTGATGATTTGATGAATGCTAGATAAATGTGATAATGTCGAATTCTTTATCATGTTTGTTTTGGGTAGAAAATAGGAGAAGTTTATGAACGTTGAACGTTCTTGACTAATCTTGTGTAAATGCATGAATTGGTTCAATTCTTAGACACGGTGTAGTGTTTATAATTGTTACCAAGCTTGTTGATTCTTTGTACTTAATGCCATTAATGAGATACCTTTAGGCATTGAACGCCTAAAGGGGTCATTAGTGAGGTTTAGCGAGAGATGTTGAATTCACTCTTGTAAACTACTATCATAGAAGGAAAGAAGATTTATCTTCACAACAAGTAGTAAAGGTGTTAAATAGATTATATGTTCAATGACAGATAGAAGGCTTGGAATTAGAAGTCAATTGCCCCCAAGATCCCGTAATTCGTGTTTACCCCTGTTTTAGTGATTGTAGCTTAATTAGTAGACTTGTAGTGTAACTTGTCTTCAAATTGTAGACTTAGAAAACCAATCCAAAAAACCAACTTTTATGTGCTTTTATATATATGCATATATATATATATATATCTAGCATGGTATTTACCAATATATGAACAAATGCTTAGGAATATCCCTTGTCTCTGTGGACGACCTCGACTTGCCATTATCTACTTAGTTGTAGTTAAGAGCACTTTAGGGCTTAAAAATAGTATCTTTGAGAGGTACGGCGACGACATCCCAGTGTGATATTTGATAATCACTTCATTAGCACCACATCACAATCTCTAATTTTTAAAAAAATAAATTTTTATTTATATGTTATAAACTACCAATATCATGCAATGTAAAATATATTGTATTGAACATATAAATATATATATAAAACATGTTTATTATTCATCCAAAATAATATTTGATATAAAATTTATATGATTTAAAATTATCAATATTAATATCAATATCATAGTATTTTCAAAACAAGTGCATTTGATCCTTATTTCCAACCGTTTGGAAATATATTCAACGATGTCCGCTCAGGGTTCTCAGTATTTTCAAAACCTATTAAGGTATTTATGTTGTTTCCACGTTTGGTAATGACGCTATTCGAATTAATATAGCCTTTGAGCACAACCATGGGTGAAGTGGGAGCAACTGGAATATTTTATGGGTGGAGATTTGGAACCATGGGTGAGGTGGTAGAAACTGAACTATTTGATGGATGGAGATTTGTAACTTGGAGAAATGAATATCCAAAGGTTTTATATTGCTAGGGAAGTTGGTTGGAAGGTTGTTGTTCTCGAGATGAATTTTGTTGATTGTTGTTAATATTTCCTTATATGGTTAGAGGATGGATATTTATCATATTGAATGTATGTATTTATAAGCCTTTTTACCGTTAGAAGCATTGCTTTTGTGAAGAATTCTTTTTCATTTTAAATTATAATTGATTAGAAATACAATATAAGTCATGGCTAGTGAAATCATTGGTTGGTTGGTCATTTCACAAATAAAGAGGTACCAAATCTTTAATTAAGGAGCAGCTCCTTATTAAGGGATGGTTCTTAAAATTTCACAATGATCCTCTTTAAATAAGGAGTGTTCCTTATCAAGGAAAGTGGGTTCAGGAGTAACCATTTTGGATTCTCTAAATGTCTTGGCAACTTCAGTTTTGATAGAATTTCCCCATAAATTGGTCTGTGAATTAGGAATAGGTTTGCATGTTTTGCATGGGCATACTGTTGTACCAAACTATCGTGATCTCTTCCAGGAAGATAGGAAAGGCTTTGCACACCAGCTGGATAGATGCGTCGTGAAATCTCATGCTGGCAGGTTCAGTGAGCTCTGCTTGTCATCAATTCTTACTACTTTGTAGAAGTTCATGAATTCTATTGGATATGTTGTTCCTTCATAGTCTTTGATCTAAGTGGGGAGCTTGAAGCTCTTTGGCATTACAAAATTTTGCAGCTCTTCCACTAGGGAGAGTGCTCCGCCTCATCCTCAACGTCGTAGTTCGTGGCCTCATTCAGGTTCACTGTTTGTTCTTTTGGCTGCTAATTTTCTATTCTTCACTCTTTCTCAAGTTCCTGGACGGTGATGTCGTTATTCTTCAATCCCCTATTAGTGCTGATGAATTGCATGAAAAGTTTCTCCCTATTTGCTTCAAGAAAAACTGTGAAGGTAGCTTTTTCTTATCTGCCTGGGAGGGTTGCGCTTCTATATCACCTCTAGTTTCCCAAACTTCTTCGACTGCGACAGGTCCCAGCAACCTAGGTGGTGGGTTTGGCAATTTTTATGCTAGCTATATCATGTTCACAGGTTGGCTTATCGACCTCCTGGTCCTTAACGCAATAACTTAAAATGAACAAAGAAAACTAAAGTCCCCATAGTCGGCGTCATTGTTGTGGTGAGTTCCCTCCAAATAACGGTGACAATCCCAATTGGTAATTAAAAAAGAGCACTATGATCCTACAAGAATATCCAAGATTGGATCCAGGTTAAAAATCTGATGTTTAAATCGGTATTGAGTATTTATGTTTAATCTTTCTTGTTTCTTGGTCTCCCTTCCTATCATTCCTTAATCCTTCATCCATTTATTGGCTTTATCACCCTTCATTTCCGGGGTATAACCTTTTATGCAGGACGTGTTAATCGTGATCATCGTGATGGTTGTATGGATCTTCTGACCACGCGTGTCGTGGGCAACGTTCTTTTAATCGTGGGTTGAGTGGTAGCCACTTGCGAGCCATGCTTGGATACTTCTCCGAGCGGATAACGTCTAATGTGTAGAGCGGTATTGTTGATCACTATTTACTCTTCGCTTATATGAACACTTCGTTGAGCTATATGTGGGTTGGGCTTATCGTTTAGGGCCGCATATAAACCAAACACCTTTTGAACATGTTTATATATTATAAAATATATATATATATATATATCAAGGAGTGTATATAAATAAATAAATAATTAATTATAATTATAATTCGGTATTCAGTTTGCATTTCAGCTTGAATTTTAATATAAAAAACAATATTAAGAATTTGGTTTAAACAATTCAATATCCGAGAACCATATATTAAATTTGGTTTGGGTTATTCAAATTCTTATTGTTCAATATTAGGTTCAGTTCTTGGTTTTTACTTTTTTTTCCCAACCTTACCTATCAGGGGTAGGGGTGAGTATCGGTTTGGTTTAATTAGGTTTTGGGTTATTCAATTCGGTTTAATCGGGCTGACCTCTAAAAATCAAAAATCGATACATAGTACCAAGAAAGTAAAAAAAACCAAATTCATAATTCTGTTTTCTGGTTGAAATTAACAAGTCGAATAAACCGAATTACCTAAATTTTTAATGAGGGAAAAATATTATTTCCAATTTACTTAGCCCCATTTTTACAAAACACATTACATTCTTACACTTGACCAATTCAATAAAATAACAATGACACACCAAAATATTTTGAAAGTTTACTTCATCAAAATAAAGAATCCAACTGGTACAAAAAATATTCAACAATTAAAGCCTTGGCATTATACATTTTAAAATTCAAGGATAAAATTATTATTACTAATATATTTTCACAAAATCTTGTTTTAACCTGCCTAAACTTTAGACCAGGGTTTCTTGTGCAATTATTGTATGTTTCATTTAGGATGGGTTTTTTAAAAACAATATATGCTAATAAATCTAGCGACCTATTGTGCAATTATCAAATATACGCCAACAAATTTTCTAGAATTTTCATTTTCATTTTTTTCTACAACAAATTGAAAACCTCATCGCCAATCGGTAACTGCTACCGGGCGCCGGAAACCACCACCAGAGTCTAGAATCTCACCAGAATTTCACCGACTTTCTATGTCGTCTATTCTCAGAAACCACAGCGCAATCGCTCCGCCATGATTCTTCTTCTTCCTCCGGTGAAATCAATGCAACATCGGCGAGATCGATGCGACTTCGTCAATCTATTTCTTCTTAGTCGGCGATCTGATACAACTCCACTATTCCTTAGCTTCGCCATAATGCCACGGGGATGAAAACCTTGCTCTCCCACGGCTGTGACGCCTCCACGGCCAAAAGCATTGTCATCGACGAAACTTTCCCATAGCTCCACCGGTGAGACAACGGCGAGGCCAGACGAACAATTTCTATGTCAGGCGTGTGGAATCCAAGCGCTACATGGAAAAGAATACTCACGCGTGTAAACACGTGTGAGACCGGCAGACGGACGACTGACGGCTAACAGCGGCCGGATGGCGGACGGATGGTAGCTGAGTATCGGTGTCTGAGTGGTGAGGTTTAATGTAGTGTTTTATTTGTTTCAATGACATGTTGAGGTTTAACATTATTTCTATGAGTATTTGTTCAATAATGGTTCCCTAGTGTAGTGGTTAGTGCTCTGGATACGGACATGATAGACCTGAGTTCAATTCCCACCAGTACTTTTTTTATAGAATTTATACTCTTGAAGTACTGCAGGTTTTTGTTGATGTTTATAGCTTTATTTTCTATCATGTTGATGTTTTTCATTATCCGGTGAGATATAGTTGATATGAGTTAATGTTTTGTATTTTTTTTGGGTGGTACGGAGTGATATTTGTAGTTTTTTAAAAAATTCTCATTTGATGTTTTTCATTTTCTGGTTGAGATTTAGGTGATAAGAGTTGATGTTTGTAGTTTTTTTTTGTGATATAGGTTAATGTTTGTACTGTTTTTTTTTCTTATGTTGATATTTTTAATTTTTCAGATAAGGTTTAGGTCATAGGAGTCTATATTTATATCTTTTAAGTAATATAGGTTGGTGTTTGCAGTTATTTTATCAAAAAATGATAATTTAAGTATTGTTGATGTTTCATGATTTCCAGAGTAAAGAATTTCTACTCTTGTGGTACTACAAAATTTTGATTGCCGTTTTTATTTTTTTCTATCATGTTGATGTTTTTCATTTTTCGAGGGAGTTTTAGTTGATATGAGTCGATGCTTGTAGTTTTTTTGGGGTGATATAGGTTGATATTTTTAGCTTATCTTCCCTCATGTGTTGATGTTTTTCATTTTCTAGGTGAGGTTTAAGTGATATGAGTTGATGTTTGTAGCTTTTTTTGTGATGTAGGTTGATGTTTGTAGTGTTTTTCCCCTCATTATGATGTTTTTTTCATTTTCCATGTGAGATTGGGTGATAGGAATTGATGTTTGTAGCTTTTTTGGTGATATAGGTTAATTTTTTGTAGCGCTTTTTTTTTTGCATATGCCGACGTTTATCATTTTCCGGATTAAATTTAGATGACAGGAATTGATTTTGTAACTTTTGGGTTTGTAGTTTTTTTTCTTAAAATGATAATTTAATTTTTGTTGATGTTTTTATGATTTACAGTGTATCATGTTTATGATTTTCCGTTGATGTTTTGTTAGTTGTACTCAAAAAAATTTCAATTTTTTGTTGATTTTAATTTAATTTATATATATTTTTTCTTGCATTTTTTAGTCGATGTTCTTATGATTTTTCATTGATGGTTTGCTAGTAGTAATTAATTTTTATCATTTCATTTTGATGATCATATTGATTTTTTCTATTTTTTAAATATTTTTTAAATTTTCTTTGCAGATTGCTGCTGGTGGGAAAATAATGGAAAATTTTTGGATAAAAGTTCCTTGAAAAATATTTGAGAGAGGCACCTAAAAAAATATTATCCCCGGAAAATTATTAGAGATAGGCCCCTGAAACTAGAATATTGTTAGAATGCATAGAGGTGCCTAAAGTTTAAATTGCCTAACAAGAGACCATCTCATATATTTTCATATATATATATATATATATATATATATTAAAATATATATCTTTTATCCAAATTCTTGGGAAAGACCATTTTCCATAAGCCAATATATGGAAAGACGGGGTTGAATTAGAATTATAGAAGGGTAAAAGATTTTAGTTGCAATATTAAATATTTATTATGCAACAAGTAGTAGTTATAAGTTTATGAACCGATTAACGCAACCCAAAAATTTTATCTTGTTTTCTTCTAATTTGTAGTTTAAATTTTGGTCTTTCCATATCAAGAAACGAACTCTATCTTTTAAGGACTATATATTTAATTTAATTATTTAATTATTTAATTATAGTTCAGTATTCAGTTCGGAGTTCGTCTCTTGAAAGACGGTCTTTCCATAAGTCATGGAAAGGCCAATGTTCAAAGTGTAGATTAGAAGAAATTAAGATAAAATTTTCGGATTGTATGAACCGGGTTATAAAATTTATAACTACTACACGTTGCATAA
>JAULKM010089365.1:0-11299 GCA_032355605.1 Rubia tinctorum
TCAAACCTTCTAGTACTAGACCAAGTTTGACAGTGTGAGAATTGATGCTTACTAATGTCGAATCGAGTGAAAGGTTTGCTCTGTCGCTTTCATCTCCAACTGTGTCGCTGTGTATTGTAATTGTGAAATGCCTTACAACCCAGATAGTCTCATGGTTCAGTGCAAGGGATTCAGGGATAGGTTTCATTCCGCGTGTCTTGAAAATAAAATTTTCTATAACATTTTATTTATAATGAGAAATGACAGTAATAACATTGAAAACTCAAAAAAATTATGTAGTCGCCAGAAAAATAAATAAATAAATAATATTGAAGTAATTTCATACCTAAATATAATAATTTAAAATATGATTAGAACTGGGCGACTACCGTGCATTCCACGAACATTTATGACTTATGATTTTAAATAAATATGAAATTATTTATTATAATGTCTTATCTTTATAAACATTAATCAATACTAAAATCTCAAATTGTGTGATGAAATATTTTAATTAATAATTTTAAAACTTTTTTGAAGTCAACTAATTCTTTAACTTGCCCAAAGCTGATTAGTATATTTTTTTAAAAATTCTCCCGGTAGCATTCATAACTATAATCCCGATACAAAATTTTAATTTCTTTTTGTGTTCTAATTTTTTAATTTGGTACCAGTTTGTTTCCAATCATATACCTCCATTGATGATGTATGCTTTTCATTTCAGCACCCCTTGTTCGATGAAAAAGTTTCTTGCTGACTTTGCAGATTCCTCTATTTAAAATTTCAACCATGCATCCTCGTCGTTGGGTTTTGAATCAACGATAGGTTTTATTGGATTTTCGATTTCATATGCCCATCTTTTATCACCTCATATATGGGTGATTAAGAACAATCATAAATGGTTACGATAACGATAAAAAAAATTCCCACACCATACATGGGAAAAGTATTTATATTAAATTAGTCAAATATGGTCATGCAACGCACAGATATTGCCCGATTAAATAAATTTTTAAATTTATTTATACTTTATATCTATATTTTTAAAAATTACTTACGCATCAAGTAAATGGTATATTTTAGGGAAATTTTGAAAAAAAATAAAATGAATGAACAATAGAGGTCGCACAATTTTTTCTGAGTTAAAAGATCTTCCCATTCAACATCTTTGATTTGTTTACCATACATTCACTGACCCAACTATAAATAAAAACACCCGCTAAGTATGTTCTCGGATATTTCAAGAAATCTAGCAAAGGTTTCTACAATCTGTAGCACACTTCAAACCATCCAGTATTTCTAAGGTGAAAATCCGACCCGGAAAGAGAGATATAGATTCCTTAACTAACAAAGAAACCAACGAGGCTATAAGAGTTCATGTTTTCATGTTTCTTAAAGCAGCTTACTTAGGCAAGTCACCATACATAACGCGAATGGAAAAGATCGAGGAGATATGTAACAGCTATAACGTCCATGTGAGGTGGTACTACGAGCCTTAGGAGTTCACATGCACGACGCGAAGGAACTGTTCATTTTCTACTACTATGACACCCAGTGCGCCCACGTGATTGAGGGCAAGTGCCTTGTCCAAACCTTCTAGTACTACACCAAGTTTAACATTGTAGGAATTGATGCTTACTAATGCCGAATCGAGTGAAAGGTTTGCTCTGTCACTTTCATCTTCGACCGTGTCACTGTGTATTGTAAGTGTGAAATGCCTTACAACCCAGATAGTCTCATGGTCCAGTGTGAGGAATGTAGGTAAAGGTTTCATTCCGCGTGTTTTAAAAATAAAATTTTAGATAACATTTTATTTATAATGATAAATGACCGTCATAACATTTAAAAATTCAAAAAAATTATGTAATCGTTAGTAAATTAAATAAATAAATAAAATTGAAGTAATTTCATACCAAAAGATAATAGTTTAAAATATGACTAGAACTGGACGATTACCGTGCATTCCACGAACATTTACAACTTATGTATTTTGGATAAATATGAAATTATTTATTATAATCTGATATCTCTATAAACATTAATCAATACTAAATTCTCAAATTGTGTGATGAAATATTTTAATAAATAATTTTAAAACTTTTTTGAAGTCAACTGATTCTTTAACTTGCACAAAGCTGATTAGTATCTTTTAAAATATTTTTTCCCAGGAGCATTCATAACCGTAATCCCAATACAAAATTTTAATTTCATTTTGTGTTCTATTTTTTAAATTTGGTACCAGTTTGTTTCAAACTATATACCTCCAGTAATGATGTGTGATTTTCATTTCAGCACAGCTTGTTCAATTTAGTAAGTTTCTTGCTGACTTTGCCGATTCCTCTATTTAAAATTGCAACCATACATCCTTGTCCTTGCGTTTTGAATCAATGATAGATTGTATTGGAGTTTCGAGTTCATATGCCCTTCTTTTACCACCTCATATATGGATGATTAAGAACAATAAAAATGGTCACTATAACGATAACAAAAAATTATTGTCACACCATACATGGGGAAAAGTATATAAATTAAATTAGTCATACATGGTCATGTAACGCACACATATTGCTCGATTATATAAATTTTGAAATTTATTTATACCTTGTATATATATTTTTTAGAATTTTTATGCATCAAGTCAACGGTAAATTATAAGGAAATTTTGAAAAAATATTTTAAAAATGAATGAACAATAGAGTTCGTACAATTTTTTTGAGTTAGAAGAGCTTGCCATTAAACATCTTTGATTAGTTTACCATACATTCACCGCCCTAGCTATAAATAAAAGTACCCTCTAAGTATGTTCTTGGATATTTAAAGAAATCTAGCGAAGGTTTCTTCAATCTGTAGCACACTCCAAACCATCCAGCATTTCTATGGCGAAAACCCAAAAAGAGAGATATAGATTCCTTCACTAACAAAGAAATCAACAAGACCATAAGAGTTCATGTTTGCGTGTTGCTTAAAGCAGCAGAGTTAGGCAAGTCACCGTACACAACGCGAGTGGAGAAGATCGAGGAGATACGTAACAGCTGCAACTTCCATGTGAGGTGGTACTACGAGCCTGAGGAGTTCAAATGCACGACGCGAAGGAACTTTTCATTTTCCACTACTATGACACCCAGAGCGCCCATGTGATTGAGGGTGAGTGCCTTGTCCAAACCTTCTAGTACTACACCAAGTTTGATAGTGTAGGAATTGATGCTTACTAATGTCGAATCGAGTGAAAGGTTTACTCTGTCGCTGTGTATTGTAAGTATGAAATGGCTAACAACCCACATAGTCTCATGGTCCAGTGCGGGGGATGCAGGGATAAGTTTCATTCCGCGTGTCTTGAAAGTAAAATTTTCGATAACATTTTATTTATAATGAGAAATGACCGTAATAACAATGAAAATTCAAAAAACAAATTATGTTATTGTCGGAAAAATAAATAAATTAATAAAAATGAAGTAATTTCATACCTAAATATAATAGTTTAAATATGATTCGAACTGGACGATTACTGTGCATTCCACGAACATTTACTACTTATGTATTTTAAATAAATATGAAATTATATATTATAAGTCATATCACTATAAAAATTAATCAATACTAAATTCTCAAATTGTGAAATATTTTAATATATAATTTTAAAACATTTTTGAAGTCAACTGGTTTTTTAACTTGCACAAAGCTGTTTAGTATCTTTCAAAATATTTTTCTCCCAGGAGCATTCATTGCCATAATCCCAATATAAAATTTAAATTTCCTTTTGTGTTCTATTTTTTAAATTTGGTGTCAGTTTGTTTCCAATCATATAACTCCGGTAATGATGTGTGCTTTTCATTTCAGCACCACTTGTTCGATTATGAAGTTTCTTGCTGACTTTGCCGATTTCTCTATTTAAAATTGCAACCATACATCTTAGTCCTTGCATTTTGAATCAACGACAGATTGTATTGGAATTTCGAGTTCATATGCCCTTCTTTTACCACCTCATATATGGGTGATTAAGAACAATCATAAATGGTCACTATAACGATAACAAAAAATTATTGACACACAATACATGAGGAAAAGTATATAAATTAAATTAGTCGTACATGGTCTTGCAAAGCACAAATATTGCCTGATTATATAAATTTTGAAATTTATTTATACTTTGTATCTATATTTTTTAGAATTACTTATGCATCAAGTCAACAGCATATTTTAGGGATATTTTGAAAAAAATAAAAAAAATGAATGAACAATAGAGTTCGCACAATTTTTTCTGAGTTAGAAGAGCTTGCCATTCAACATCTTTGATTAGTTTACCATACATTCACTGACCCAGCTGTAAATAAAAATACCCGCTAAGTATGTTCTCGGATATTTAAAGAAAACTAGTGAAGGTTTCTTCAATCTGTAACACACTCTAAACCATTTAGCATTTCTTTGGCGAAATCTCGACTCGGGAAGAGAGATATAGATTCCTTCACTAACAAAGAAACCAACAAGGCCATAAGAGTTCTTGTTTGCGTGTTGCTTAAAGCAGCAGAGTTAGGCAAGTCACCGAACACAAGGGGAGTGGAAAAGATCGAGGAGATACGTAACAGCTACAACTTCCATGGAAGGTGGTACTACGAGCCTGAGGAGTTCAAATTCGCGACAAGAAGTAACTGTTCATTTTTTACTACTATGACACCCAAAGCGCCCACGTGATTGAAGTCAAGTGCCTTGTCCAAACCTTCTGGTACTACACCAAGTTTGACAGTGCAGGAATTTATGCTTACTAATGCCGGATCTAGTGAAAGGTTTGCTCCGACGCTTTCATCTCTGACCATGTCGCTGCGTATTGTAAGTGTGAAATACCTTACAAACCAGATTGTCTCATGGTCCAGTGCGAGGGATACAGGTATAAGTTTCATTCCGCATGTCTTGAAAATAAAAAATTTGATAATATTTTATTTGTAATGAGAAATGAACGTAATAACATTGAAAATTCAAAAAAAAATATGTAGTCGTCAGGAAAATAAATAAATAAATAAATTTGAAGTAATTTCATGCCTAAATATAATAGTTTAAAATATGATTTGAACTGGACGATTACTGTGCATTCCACGAACATTTATGACTTATGCATTATGAATAAATATGAAACTATTTATTATAATGTCATGTCTCTATAAACATTAATCAATACTAAATTCTCAAATTTTGTGATGAAATATTTTAATAAAAAATTTTAAAATTTTTTTGAAATCAACTGATTCTTTAACTTGCACAAAACTGATTAGTATCTTTTAAATATTTTTCTCCCAGGAGCATTCATAACCGTAATCCCTATACAAAATTTAAATTTCCTTTTCTGTTCTTGTTTTTTAATTTGGTACCAGTTTGTTCCCAGTCATATACCTCCAGTAATCATGTGTGCTTTTCATTTCATCACTGCTTGTTCAATTATAAAGTTTCTTGCTGACTTTGCAGATTCCTCTATTTAAAATTGCAACCATGCATTCTTGTCCTTGTGTTTTGAATCAAATATTAGTTGTATTGGAGTTTCGAGGTTATATGCCCTTTTTTACCACCTGATATATGGGTGATTAAGAACAATCATAAATGGTTACTATAACGATAACAAATATTTATTGGCACACCATATATGGGGAAACGTATATAAATTAAATTAGTCATACATGGTCATGCAACGTACAAAATTGCCCGATTATATAAATATTGAATTTATTAATACCTTGTATCTATATTTTTTAGAATTACTTACGCATCAAGTAAATGGTATATTTTAGGGAAATTATGAAAATAAAATGAACGAACAATGGAGTTCGCACTTTTTTTCCGAGTTAAAAGAGCTTTCCATTCAACATCTTTGATTAGTTTACCATACATTCACCGACCTAGATGTAAATAAAAATACCCACTAAGTATGTTCTCGGATATTTCAAGAAATCTAGCAAAGGTTTCTTCAATCTGTAGCACACTCCAAACCATCCAGAATTTAATGGCAAAAACCCGACCCGGAAAGAGAGATATAGATTCCTTCACTAACAAAGAAGCCAACAAGACCATGAGAGTTCATGTTTCTGTGTTGCTTAAAGCAGCAGAGTTAGGTAAGTCACCGTACACACTGCGAGTGGAAAAGATCGAGGAGATACGTAACAGCTACAACGTCCATGTGAGGTGGTACTACGAGACTGAGGAGTTCAAATGCACGATGAGAAGGAACTTTTCATTTTCAACTACTATGACACCCAGAGCGCCTACATGATTGAGGGCAAGTACCGTGTCCAAACCTTCTAGTACAACACCAAGTTTGACAGTGTAGGAATTGATGCTTACTACCGGATCGAGTGAAAGGTTTGTTCCGCCACTTTTGCTCCGACCGTGTCGCTGTGTATTTTAAGTGTGAAATGTCTTACAACCCAGATAGTCTCATGGTCCAGTGCAAGGGATGCGGGGATAGGTTTCATCCCTCGTGTCTTGAAAATAAAATTTTTGATAACTTTTATTTATAATGAGAAATGACAGTAACAACATTGAAAACTCAAAAAAATTATATAATCTTTGAAAAAATAAATAAATAAATATAATTGAAGTCATTTAATACCTAAATATAATAGTTAAAAAATGATTAGAACTTGACGACTATCGTGCATTCCACAAACATTTATGACTTATGTATTTTAAATAAATGTGAAATTATTCATTAAACTGTCTTATCTCTATAAACATTAATCCATACTAAAATATCAAATTATGTGATGAAATATTTTAATTAATAAAACTTTTTTGAAATCGACTGAGTCTTTAACTTGTACAAAGCTGATTTGTATCCTTTGAAATATCTTTCTTCCACGAGCAATCATAATCACAATCCCAATACAAATTTTAAATTTCCTATTGTGTTCTTATTTTATTCATTTGGAACCAGTTTGTTTCCCATCGTATGCCTCCACTTATGATGTGTTTTTCATTTCAACACTACTTGTTCGATTATCAAGTTTTTTCCTGACTTTACAGATTCCCCTATTTGCAACTGCAACCGTGCATTCTCATCCATGCGTTTTGAATCAACCATAGGTTCTATTGGAGTTTTATTTCATAAGTCCTTCTTTTACCACCTTATATATGGGTGATTAAGAACTATCGTAAATGGTTAGTATAATGATAAGAAAAAAATATTGTCACACCATACATGGGGAAAAGTATATAAATTAAATTAGTCATATATGGTTGTGCAACAAACAGATATTGCTTGATTATATAAATTTTGTAATTTATTTATACTTTGTACCTATGTTTTTTTGAATTACTAAAGCATCAAGTCAACCGTACATTTTAGGGAAATTTTGGAAAAAAATGAAAAATAAAATTAATGAACAATAGAGTTCGTTCAATTTTTTTAGAGTTAGAAAAACTCGCCATTCAAGAACTTTGATTTATTTACCATACATTTACTGGCCCAGCTGTAAATAAAAATGCCCGCTAAGTACGTTGTCAAGTGAAAGGTTTGCTCCGTCGCTTTCGCCTCCGACCGTTTCGCAGTGTATTGTAAGTCTAAGATGCCTTACAACCCATATAGTCTCATAGTCAATTGCGAGGGATGCAGGGATAGGTTTCATCCCGCGTGTCTTGAAAATAAAATTTTCGATAACACTTTATTTATAGTGAGAAATCACAGTAATAACATCGAAAACTCAAAATAATTATGTAATCATCAGCAAAAAATAAATAAATAAAATTGAAGTAATTTCATACCTAAATATAATAGTTTAAAATATGATTAGAACTGGGCAACTACCGTGCATTCCACGAACATTTATGACTTACATATTTAAAATAAATACGAAATTATTTATTATAATGTCATATCTCTATAAACGTTAATCAATACTAAAATTTCAAATTGTGTGAAGAAATACATTAATGCATAAAACATTTTTAAAATCAATGGATTCATTAACTTGTACAAAGCTTATTTGTATCTTTTGAAATATGTTTCTCACACGAGCATTCATAATCATAATCCCAATGTAAAATTTTAATATCCATTTGTGTTCTTATTTTTTCATTTGGTACAAATTTGTTTCCAATCATATGCCTCCAGTTATGATGTGTTGTTTTCATTTTAGCACTGATTGTTCGATTGTCAAGTTTTTCCTGACTTTGCATATTCCCCTATTTGCAATTGCAACCGAACATCCTCGTCCATGCGTTTTAAATCAAACATAGGTTCTATTGGAGTTTCCAGTTCAAATGTCCTTGTTTTATCACCCTATATATGGGTGATTAAGAACAATCATAAATGGTTACTATAACGATAACAAAAAATTATTGTCATACCATGCATGGGGAAAAGTATATAAATTAAATGAGTTATATATGGCCGTGCAACACACAGATATTGCCCGATTATATAAATTTTGTAATTTATTTATACTTTGTACCTATATTTTTTAAAATTACTAAACTCAAGTCAACGGTATATTTAGAGAAATTTTGAAAATAAAAAAAATGAATGAACAATAGAGTTCTTTCAATTTTGTCTAAGTTAGAAGAACTTGCCATTCAAGACTTTTGATTTATTTACCATACATTCGCCGACCCAGCTACAAATAAAAATACCTGCTAAGTATGTTCTCAGATATTTCAAGAAAACTACCGAAGGTTTCTTCAGTTTGTAGCACACTCTAAACCATCCAGTATTTCTATGGGGAAATTTCGACCCGGAAAGAGAGACATAGATTCCTTCACTAACAAAGAAACCAACAATACTGTGACAAATCATGTTTGCGTGTTGCTAAATGCAACAGAGCCAAGCAAGTTACCGTACATTGCTAGAGTGGAAAAATCGAGGAGATTTGCAACAACTACGACATATTTGTGAGGTGGTACTACGATCTTGAGGAGTTCAAATGCAGGCTCAGGAAGTTCTGTGACGCAAAAGAACTGTTCATTTTCAACTACTAAGACACCCAAAGCGCCAACGTGATTGAGGGCAAGTGCTTTGTCGACACATTCTAGTACTACACCAAGCTCGACAGTGTAGGAATTGATGCTTACTAATGCCAGATCCAGTGAAAGGTTAGTTTCTTCGCTTTTGTCCCTGACTGTGTCACTGTGTATTGTAAGTGTGAGAAGCCTTACAACCCTGATAGTCTTATGGTCCAGTGTCATTGGTGCAGGGATAGGTTTCATCCTGCGTGTATTGAAAATAAAATTTTCAATAGCATTTTACTTATAATTAGAAATGACTTTAACAACATTGAAAACTCAAAAAAAAATTATGTAATCATCAGCAAAAATTAAATCTATTAAATTGATGTAATTTCATACCTAAATATAATAGTTTAAAATATGATTAGAACTGAGCGACTACCATGCATTCCACGAACATTTATGGCTTATGTATTTTAAATAAATATTTATTTATTATAATGTCATATCACTATAAACATTAATCAAAGATAAAATTTTAAATTATGTGATGAAATATTTTAGTGAATAATTTTAAAACTTTTTTTGAAATCAACTGTTTCTTTAACTTGCATAAGCTAATTTGTATATTTTGAAATATTTTTCTCACGCAAGCATTCATAATCATAATCCCAATACAATCATATTCCTCCAGTTGTTATGTATTGTTTTCATTTCACATTGCTTGTTCGATTATCAAGTTTCTTCCTGACTTTGCAGATTCCCCTATTTACAATTGCAACCGTGCATTCTCATCCTTGCATTTCGAATCAACCATAGGTTTTATTATAGCATCAAATTCATATTCTCTTCTTTTGCCGCCTTATATATGGGTGATTAAAAACAATAATAAATGGTTCCTATAATGATAAAAAATTATTGCCACACCATACATGGGGAAAAGTATATAAATTAGATTAGTCATATATGGTCGTGCAACACACATATATTACCCGATTATATAAAATTTTTTAAATTTATTTATACTTTGTACCCATATTTTTTAGAATTACTAAAGCATCAAGTCAACTATATATTTTAGGGAAATCTTGCTTACTACTGTCGGATCGAGTAAAAGGTTGGCTCCGTCGCTTTCTTCCATGACCATGTCGCAGTGTATTATAAATGTGAGATGTCTTACAGCCCGGATAGTCTTATGATCCGGTGTTAGGGGTCCAGAGACGGATTTCATCACGCGGGTCTTGAAAATAAAATTTTCACAAACATTTTATTTATAATGAGAAATGACAGTAATAACATTAAAAACTCAAAAAAAATTATGTAATCATCAGCAATAAATAAATAAATTAAATAGATGTAATTTCTTACCTAAATATAATAGTTTAAAATATGATTAGAGCTGGGCAACAACCGTGCATTCCACGAATATTTATGACTTATGTATTTTAAATAAATTTGAAATTATTTATTATAATTTACTATATCTATAAGATTTAATCAATACTAAAATATTAAATTGTGTGAAGAAATATTTTAATGAATAATTTTAAAACCTTTTTGAAGTTAACAGATTCTTTAACTTGCACGAAGTTGATTTGCATCTTTTAAAATATTTTTCTCCCGGTATCATTCGTAATGATAATCCCAATGCAGAATTTTAATTTCCTTTTTTGTTCTTATTTTTCATTTGGTACTAGTTTGTTTCCAATCATATGCCTCCAGTCATGAAGTGTTGTTTTCATTTCAGCACTGCTTGTTTGATTATCAAGTTTCTTCTTTACTTTTCAAGTTCTCCTGTTCGCAATTGCAATTGCGCATCCACATCGTTGTATTTTATATCAACCATTAGTTGTATTGGAGTTTCAAGTTCTTATGTTGTTCTTTTACCACCTTATATATGTATGATTAAGAACAATCATAAATGGTTACCATAACGATAAAAAAAATATTGTCACTCCATACATTATGAAAAGTATATAAATTAAATTAGTCATATATAGTCGTGCAACGCAAAGATATTGCCCGATTGTATAAATTTTGAAATTTATTTATAATTTGTACCTCTTTTTTTAGAATTACTTAAGCATCAAGTCAACGGAATATTTTTGGGAAGTTTTGAAACTAATAAAAAATAAAATGAATGAACAATAGAGTTCGCACAATTTTTAGAGTTAGAACAACTCGCCATTAAATATTTTTGATTTATTTACCACATATTCACCGACCCAGATGCAAATATATATATATATATAAATACCCACTAAGTACATTCTCTGATATTTCAAGAAAAATAGCGAAAGTTTCTTCGGTCTATAGCACACTCCAAACCATCCAGCATTTCTATGGCGAAAACCCAACCTGGAAAGAGAGACATAGATTCTTTCACTAACAAAGAAAC
>JAULKM010089376.1:0-11299 GCA_032355605.1 Rubia tinctorum
CTGATCGTCTGTACTATTGGAGATCGGAGATCCAATAAAAAACTCTAACATCGCTCCTGAGATTATTAACTTGCTTCCTGCGAAAAACATGACCAGTTGGCAAAGAGGACCGTATCACGCATCAATATCACTGCACCAAACAGAGATCTTCTACAACTGTAACACCACTTGATCCAACCACGATATATATTGTCCAACTTTTAAATATCTTGAAAAACATATATCTGACGAACCCAAATTTATAAAAAGTCAAAAATAAAATACACTAATCTGTTGGCCAGATAAGTAGACCAGCCATGGCCAGCTCCTAAATTTATTCTTAATAGGTTGTTTTGAACCTTCCTATATAATTTGTATATATATATATATAGAGACATTAAGGCCCTGTTCTTCACATCTTTTTTACATTTTAATTAAGTTCAGCTTAGTTCAGTTCAGTTCAGTGTAATTTTAATTTTGTCAATGTTAACTTCATTTAGTTATATATTACTATTTTTAATATACTTATTTTAGTTCAGTTCAAATCAGATAAAATCAAATTAAATTATATCGGTTCAGATAAGTGCCACGGCCTAAGAAAAGAGAAATTGAGTCTATATCTATGAGCGAAGTTGGATAATCATTATTTGAGTAAAAAATATATATCTTTTGACTCTGCCTAAAATGTTTGGTATTCAAATGCGACCATATCAAAAGATAAGCATTGAAACGTTGAACAAGAACCACATCTCAATGACTTCCAGTACTACTTCCTCCAACTCATATTTTTAATTAAAATCAAATTAAGCTATTTTTAATTAATAAATTTTATAAATATATGTGTAAGTTTATTATTATGTAATATGTTATTAGATTCATTGAATAATATGTTATTTTCTAATTTTAAATACTATAAAGAACGAGAAAGTTCCCTATTAGATCGACTAACAGTTAGATCAATTATAAAAATCTCGTTTGATTAAATTTTAGGGTTAAATTATATTTATCGTGATACATTTTAGAAGTTTTTTAAAATTGGGGGAGCCTTAATGACAAAAATAAATAAATTATTTTATTAGTTACATCAATTATAAAATAACTCAGAACTTAATGATCAGTAAAATACTAACATATTTATAATGTATATTCTCTCTGTCCTATTTTAAGATGCAATTTAACCACAACATTCAATTACTCCCTCAGTTTCATTGGAAGTGACTCACTTTCCTTTTTTGGTTATTTTTGTGAATTTGGCACACTTTCCTTTTATGGCAAGATTCCTTCAATTTCATCCACTCATTCTACTTTTGCTTTTCTAAATTCAATTTCATCCACACATATCATTCACCTAAATCCAAGCACCTAAGCCTACCATGCCAATTCCAGTGAAACGGAGGGAGTAGTTAAAACTTCACAACTTTGACCATTAAATTGAATTGCTATATAAATATTGTACTGTTGTGTGATATGTTGTTAGATTCGTTACAACATCTATTTTTAAAATATTAATTTGTCATAAGTTTTATTTGTTTTCAATAAAAGATATTAATGATCAAATATTTTTAAAATTAATTGCTAAAAGTAAAGAAAAGATGAAGCTTAAAATGGGATGATGAAATATAAAAGGGACAAAGAGCGTGTAAAATACTGTCTCGGGTTGCATATGCGTTGTACCAGAAATGGCAGGAAGTGTCGTTTACTAAATTTGTCAGCAGAATAAACCAGACTACAGTGCTCCACATTTCTTCACAGTAAAGAAACCTGAAGACGTTCAGAAAAATCGAATGTTTTATTTCTAGGTAAAGTTTTGAAGAAAAAAAATTGCCTTTTTCCTAGACATATAAATAGATGGGTTAATTTGTAGCACAGAATGGTAAAGTGTATCGGTTGTAATATATATAAAAAAATTAAGTAGTTATAATTTAATGATTCGATTAATGCAATCCAAAAATGTTATCTTGATTTCTTCTAATTTTCAATTTAAAATTTATAAAAGACCATCTTCCAAAAAACAAAAACAAAAAAATTGAAAGGTATTTATATACTTCCTCTGGTGTTGAAATATTGGCGCTCAATCTATTGATATATATTTTTAAAAAGTAAAATAAGTGAAGGAAATTATATGAGAAGAGTAAAAAATTAATTAAGTGCATAAAATTAATTTTAATTTTTTCAAAAAGTAGGTGTCAATATTAAAAAAACCCAATGGTGGAGGGAGTACTGAGGCCCACTAAATTCTAATGTATCAAAATCAAGATTGGGTTTGCCAAGGATGCATGAACCTCAATAATCTACCCAATAGCTTTCAAGTTTCATCCGTTCATGTATGTGGGCAAGAGATAGTGGCTCTGTTTGACGGAGCTTACAACTTAATGTGCTTTTAAACAAAGCAGATTTTATTGTTCGGTAAAGTGTTAAAAAAATAATTATTTTGAAAACAGAACCTATTTTTGAGAAAAAAAGTAAAAGTTGGTCTACCGATACTTGCAAAATAAGATTGTTTTGCTTATAACCATAATTCTGCCAAATATAGAGTCAGTATAGATTGTGTTTCACAAAATTTACAATATATTTTATTTATAATAAAGTATAAGAGTTCGTTTATTAAAAGATGATCTTTCTATAAATTATGGAAATATCAAAGTTTAAATTTCAAATTAGAATAAAGGAGATAAATTTTTTGGGTTGCATTAATCGGATCATAAACTTATAACTACTGCACGTTGAATAATAAATTTTTAATAGGGCAAATCTATGTACAGGTAGGGAAGTCCTAAATGCAGGTAAATTTAATTTAAAAAATTACTATATTACCCTTGATTGGTTTAATTTTAATCAAGATTTAATTATGTCAAATTAAATAATTAAGGGTAATATAGTAAATTCTTCATTAAATTTGTCTGCATTTAAGATTTCCATACATGTACTTAGATTTTGTGTTTTAATATTGCAATCAAGACCTTTTAATTTTCTATTATTCTAACTAAACCACGTTTTCCCATAAATCTAGGAGACGACAATATTTCCTAAGGGAAGAATCTTGGGAAATACCGTATTTCCATAAATTTATGGAAATACAGAGTTTAAATAAAATAATAAAAGGTAAAAGGTCTTCGTTGCAATATTAAAAAATTATTATGCAGCGTGTAGTAATTATAAATTTTATAACCTGATTCATGCCACCAGAAAATTTTATTTTCATTTCTTCAAATTTACACTTTAAACTTTCAAAGGCTTATAAAAATATCGTATTTCAATAAACATACTCTTTCCTAAGACTCTGTCATCAAGTAATTTCAAATCTTTAACAAATTATTAAAATAATTCAATTTAGAATGAAAAGAACTTTAGAAGTAGTTTTGAAGTAAATCTAATTGTTGCGGAAAATCGGAACATGGTCTCCCCCTACTTCAAAATAAATCATTTAAAAAAAAGTATAACTCTACCATATTGGACCTATGATGGTAACTAAAAATGACTTATTTTTAAAATATGGACAAACATTTGCTTTTCTCACAAAAATAATTTTTATTTTTAAAATAAGCCATTTAAAATAGTTTACTAAATACTAAAAAAGTAGTTAATTTATAAGCAAAATACTTATAAATCCTGCCACTTGCCTAACATTAGTCTCTTGTGGAATGTTTAAAAATTAGAAAAAATATACTCCTTTTGTCCCAAAATAATTTGCACATTACTATACTTTGACCATATATTTTAATAAATATATAAACAATAACATTATCGTTTGTGATACTATTAAATTTCACATTCAATTTATTTTGGGTGGACAATTTTATTCTAATTAAATGTTAATAGTAAAATTAATGGGTACGATAGAAAAAATCAAGTGGGGTACATGAATAGTAGAGAGTGATCTTTACCATTGTGATGGGGGAAAATGGTCGGGTAAGTGATCTTTTAGGATAAGATGAAAGAGAGAAATTGAGAAAAATATTATATTTTACAGGAACACTAACTACTTGATCTTATACTCGGAAGACTCGTTCTTACCCTAATCTGGGTCCATCCTGAGAATAATCATCATTAACGTCTGGTAATATCACTTGGCCACTAGATTAGTAAAAACAATCACACTCTTACAATATTGTAAGATTTGTTCCGTCTTCCCTTTAAATTAATTACCAATTTATTACCGGCCATATTGTTTATCAAATATATTTTACCGTTAATATATTTAATTATGTACTGATAATTAAAAACTACATATCAGCATGAATTCAACAATATTGCATACAAAAATACTATTACTGATATACCTCTTTAAACATACGGTCAAACTAAATTGTACGCTTATTATTTGACAGTGTTACTGTCAAAGTTTGACCATATATTTAAATAGATATATAAACAATAATATTATTATGCATGATATTGCTGGATTCGTCGTAGTAAATAGTTTTCAAATATTGAATTTTTTTTTTTTAATATTGTACGTAGTTAAACATATATATCAACGGTCAAACATATTTATTCAATGTCGAGAAACAGATTTTGTGAAATTTATTCTGGGAATATATCAAGTTGGGCTAGTGGAAGCCAGGGGTATCACTCGGCAAATATCGTGGAGTATCTGATAAGTAAACAGACTGATTAAGCCATATTACTATAATTTTGTCAAGTTGCTAAACACTTTGGTTGTGGTATCAATATGGGGCCAAATCCTATAGTATTGGATAAGTTTTAAGGAACATTAATTATCATAATAAAATAAATATGATCAAAATAAATCAAAGACTTGGTCGATCTGTCGGGTAAAACCGCCAATGGTATTTGAGGTGGGTTTCGAAGGAAACAAGAAATTTATTCGTGGCTTTTTTTCTAAAATTTGATGAGAAAATAAATATTATTTTGAAGTAAATGAGTATATTAATACCAGTTAATAAAATAAATATGAAAATAGGCAATGAGTTTAGATGGTTAATTATTATTTATCGAAGATGGTTCAATCGAATTTGAGTTTTAAAAAACATATAAAAAAAGGCAAATTCTTGGAAGAAATATTGTCTTTCCATAGGTATATTTAACAGAATGAGTTGAACTATAGCTATAGAAAGATAAAATATTTTAGTTGTAATATTAAAATCTTATTATGCAACCGTTATAAGTTTGTGATCTGATTAATATAACCCAAATTTTTTATCTTGATTCATTCAAATTTGCAATTTATTTGAACTTTCCGTATACCGTATTTCAACATAGGTACTCGTAGCATAATGTTAGACACTGTCACATGAAGTGTCATGCAAACTTGCTGCAGAAGATTTTAAGTCGATAAAACGATCAAACTCTTAAGATTTTTTTATAAAAAAATAGTGGTTCTCTTGGTAGGCGGTCTGTATATAATCTTAATTATGAACATGATATTTATTTTTTTCCATATATACTCTAATATTTGTTAAATTACATACTAAATTTAGAAATTTAGAAAATATTTTGTATATAATATTTTTTTATTTTTACATTAAATACATATTATCACGTGTTTTAACTTTTAAAATAGGCAAAGTCTTGGGAAAGATCGTCTTTCCATAGGCTTATTGAAAGACGGGGTTTAATTAAAATAATAAAAAGTTAAAGGTTTTAGTTGCAATATTAAAATTTTATTATGCAACGTATACTAGCTATAAAGTTTATAACCCGATTCATGCAACCCAAAAATTTTATGTTGATTTCTTCTAATTTGTACTTTGAAGCTTGGTTTTTCATAAGTCATGGAAATGCCGTCTTTCAAGAGACGAACTCTTTAAATTATAATATTTAAATTTTACAAAAAAGTTACAGCATTTAAGATAAAAGCTACTATAAACTGCCCATAAGTTGATCGTAAGACCGTTTTTCCTGATACTTTTTCAAAGAGGGATTTTCTTCCTTCGACGTGAAGATTTTTTTAAAGAATTACAAGTTTAATCTTTTAAAAAGTTATATAGTATTGTTGTAATTTCAGCATAAAATTTTAATATAATTATTTTTATTTCATACAAACTTCCATTTTAAAGACCCACCATAGTAACAAGAAATGTTTCCGTATATATACCCCAATCCGTCTCTTGAAAAAAGATATTTTCATAAGTTATGGAAAAATCAGTGTTTAAAATGTAAATTAGAAAAAATCAAGATAACATTTTCAGGTTGCATAAATCGGGTTATAAACTTTATAACTACTACATGTTGCACAGTAACTTTTAAATATTTCAACTACGACCTTTTACCTTTTATAATTCTAATCAAACTCCGTCTTTCTACAATCGTATGGAAAGATGATTTTTCCAAGATTTTGGCATATATCAATTAGATTAGAATATGATAATAAGTTTAAATCACCTCACTAATGGAATATCCTAAATTCTAATGGGTTAATAATATGGCACAAATTTAACATTAAATAAAATGGATAAAATTCCCACGCTCACTATCAGAGGCGGAGGCAGTGTACTGACGTACTTTTTTTTGTTTTTGTTTTTACAGGTTAAGTTTTGAAAATATTTAGAGTTTTGCCCCACTACTTTTTTGCAACCTGGGCGTCGAACTCTCTTATAATATTAGTGTTTTGAAGTACTTTAATGATTTGTATTTTAATTTAATGACATTTGCTTTGAATACATCGTTTTTGGTTTATTTACTCATTTTTTAAAACATTATTATTTATCTAGTGTATGCAATTAAATGGGGAAAAATTAGGTATAAATCGCCCTTTCACTCTGATAATCCAGGTTACGCCATTGGTCACTATAATGCTCTTAAAATTATTCATTTTAAATCATCTATGTTACTATAATGTTACTATAGTGGTAAAAAGAGTAATGTGTTATATAGTTTTCAAACAACTTGCTTTAACCAGGTTCCTATATTATTGGTTTAGAAAAATCATTAAGTTTTTACCAATAAATCATAAAATAATAAAGTTCTTGCATCGAATTGAAAATATTATTTTCAACTAGTTCATGAAATCGTACTTTTTTTTGTTATTACTAGCAATGAAAGTTGTATTTGAGTGGAATCCTTTTTTTTTTGAAAAAAAACACTTTCATTGAGTGGAATCCTTTTTTTAAAAAAACAATTCACACATACACTCTGAAATAACAAAAGTTAAGAAAAAAGTTGAAAAAGGTGAAAAGTAAGGTCGTATTGTCTGAAAATTATTTGAATTGATCTGATTTGAACTGAACTAAATTAAACTAAACTGAACTAACAATAAGTGTTTTACAAAATAGAAATGTATGACTAAATTAAATTAAATTTCAGCTAATTAAATTTTTACTGAACTGAAACGAACTGAATTGAATTAAACTGAACTAAATTGAACCGGATTGAAATGCAGATAAACTCTGGAGGACATGTCTAAATTATGTAACGCTAAAAAAGGTTAATGAGGAATTTAATTCCGTCGGCCAATGTAATTATCACTTGCTTCTATTTTATTTTTTTATAAAAAAAAACTCGTTTCCAATAGGAAAAAAAGAAGACACGGAGTATCAAATGCTACAGAAGGAACAACTTGGTGGTTTTATAATTTGTAAATGCCATTTTCGACGCCAGCTTATGTGGATGACAGAAATAACCAGAAACCAGACGCTGTTTTAAGATTATGATATTAATCATGCAATTACGAGTTTTTCAATTGCGTGTTGAACTTCTCGATTTCGCTTCTTAATTTATAATCCACACGATTAACATACTATGCACGTCCTTTGAACTAGTTTTTACCTTTGACTTTTTTTTTAAAATAGTACGTCTTTGAAAAACGATTTTTACATAAGTAACGAAAACATCAAGGTTTAAACTGCATATTTGAAGAAATTAAGATAAAAAATTTAGGTTGTATTAATCGGATCATAAAACTTATAACTATTGCACTTTTTATTATTATAATTAAACCCATCTTTCTTAAAAATTTATGGAAATAATATCTTTCTTAAAATTTTGCCAAATAAAAATTGAAAAATTAAGACATTTTTATGTAAAATATCAGATATGGGTGAGTATCCTGACATGCGGCATGTTCATAAGTTTATGAACAGGCCACTTATTTTTAACCTTATGCAGTGCATTTGTTATATTACATACCCCCTTCGTCCCAGCGATTCAGCAAAGAGAGAAGGAGAGTGTTTTAATTTTTTGATGTGTGAAAAGTCAAAATTACCCCTGCCTTCTTCCTTCACCATCTGGTCTTCTTCCTCCTCGAATCTGCCGCCTCCTCCGCCCCACCTGACCTCCTCCACCACCTCTCACCCCTCCCCTGCCTCTTCTCCACCCCCACCTCTCCCCAGCGTCTCTGTCTTCACCTCGAACTCAGTGCCTGATTCCCACTCGAACTACTAACCCAACTTCTTCATTGCTCGATTCCCACTAGAGGCTCGATTGAGATAGGAATGAGATTTGGAAGCAAGGAATTTGCATATGAAGATTGGGAATGGGTTTTGAGATTTGCAGATGAAGACTGGGAAGTGTGTGAGAGAGAGAACGACTCTTTGTTTTTTTAAAAAAGGTAGGTGAGGAGTAAGTGAGGTTTTTGGAATAATTTTCAATTGTTTTAAGGGTATTTTTGTCAAATGATATATAAAAACATTTTAACTGGAAAAGTGTGCAGAATTGCTTGGGACAGTCCAAAAAGGAAAATGTGCAGAATCGGTTGGGGCGGAGGGAGTGCTAAATTTAGAAAATATTTTTTAATATTATATATTTTTATATTTTCACATTCAAATACATATTAGGCAAATTCTTGGGAAATATCGTCTTTCCATAGGCATATACGGGGTTGAATTGAAATTATAGAAAGGTAAAAAGGTTTTAGTTGCAATATTAAAAATTTATTATGCAACATTTAGTAGTGATAGGTTGACCCGATTAATACAAGTCGAAAATTTTATTTTGATTTATTCAAACTTAGAATTTAAACCTTAATATTTCCATAATTTATGGAGAGTTCGTGTATGTGATTCGATCGAAATGCTGATTTTACGGATTTTAAATGCTAATTTCTCTATTGAAAAAGGGAAGATAAGCACGAGCAACCCATAACATCCAAGAAAACAAACTTGAACATGAAAACAAGAAAACGCTTGACGTTGTAACGTGTATTTTAAAATTATTTTAGATTTTGTGTTATTTTATTGAGTCCGTCCCATGAAATACGATCTTTCCATAAGTTATGGAAAAACAATATTTAAAGTTCAAATTAGAAAAAATTAAGATAAAATTTTTGGGTTGCATAAATCGGATTATAAACTTTATAACTATTACATGTTGCATAGTAAATTTTTTAATATTGCAACTAAGAACTTTTACTCTTTATTATTCTAATTAAATTTCGTCTTTCCATAAGTCTATGGGAAAACGGTACTTTGCCTATTTTATTATGTTTTTTACTTCCAAACAAATTAATATGCAACTTCAAATGAAGGCGTAGAAAATGATATACATAGTATATTAAAATATCTTTATATTTGTAAATATGACATACTTATAGTATTTCAGAAATATCAAATAATTTACCATACTACACAAATTGAGCACACTGTACAATGTTTTATGCATAATTCGTTTGACTAAGGAAATCATAAATAAGCTAAATAGAACTTGGCTAGTACTTGAACTCGTACAATCAAGATGATGATTTGTTTATATATATTTTTAGAGAGTGTATTTTTAATGCTAGTAATGCATTATTCATAGAGTTTGTTTCCTGAAATACAATCTTTTCATAAGTTGTGGAAAAATTAATATTTAAACTACAAATTAAAAGAAATCAATGTAAAATTTTCAGGTAGCATTAATTGGGCCGTAAACTTATAACTACTGTGTGTTGCATAATAAATGTTTAATATTACAACTAAATTTTAAAAAAATTATAATCGTAATTAATCTACGTCTTTACATAAACTTTATAAAAAGATAAACTTTATAAAAAGATGGTGTTTCGTCTTATTTATTTGGTGTATCTAGATAGAAAATAAGTTAACATGGCAAAACATATTATCGGACAAAAGGAGGAATATGTTTTATTATTAAAGTGCACACACTGCCTTGTTTCCAATTAATAAATAATCATCAATATATTCATTTTGATGAAATTGAAAACTGTGATTTTGATATCTTGAATTTTTTGCTACCCCCAAATCTAATAAAATAACACATGAGAGTATTCTTACTTCGCTATCAATTAAATTTGACCTTTAAAATAAGCTTATTTTAACAAAATAATTTAGCGCTTTTGAAGTTTGGCAAAGTCTTGGGAAAGACGTTCTTTCCATAGACTTATGGAAAGACATGGTTTAATTATAATAATAAAAGGTAAAAGGTCTTTGTTGCAATATTAAAGTTTTATTGTGAAACGTGTAGTAGTTATAAATTTTATAACCCGGTTCATACAACCCAAAAATTTTATCTTTATTTCTTCTAATTTACACTTTAAACCTTGGGTTTTCCATAACTTATGGAAAAACCGTCTTTCAAGAGACGGGGGAAAAATAATTCCAAGAGCTTTGGGCCTTTAAATACCCCTGACCTGTGTTTTGGGTCTTTATCTTTTGAATTAATGGCTAATATTTCACCATCTAATTGGGCTTACAAGCTTCTAGGAAGAAGGTCTTACAGTATGTAGTCGTTCAGTCATACTAGCAACTATTTTGGTTTGCAAAACTTAAATAGGGCCAATTTCACACATTCTTTAGTCCAAACCCAGAATTTTGAAAACATCATTTAACTAGAAAAATGTAAAAACTATCCATTTTGACTTATTTTATAAGGTTGAAATTCGTTCAATCTGCTAGTCAAAATTCATTCATCTCACGGGTTAAAAGTGGATAAACCTGCGGGTTTCAACCAATATACGAAATGATAATAGACAAACCGTTACTCATTTAACTCATTACTCACTTTATCCATACCGGCCATGATTTAGAAATAGACAACCGCTTAACATGCAGGTTGCGGGTCTACTTTGTCACTCCTAATCGCCACGTATATTTTACTTAGTTACTTATATCATCTTTTACACAGTTTGTACTGTGAGTTGGGGGGGGGGGGGATTGGACAACTTAGCAAAACCCAAAATGAAATACTCCCTCTTCACCTGTCTTTGTGAAAGGTTCGTTTGTCCCAATCAAAAGTTTTCATTTCCTTATTTGAGTTTGAAATTTGTGACTGAAATTTAGTTACCTTATTTTAATATATCACTTTTCTTATCATATCAACGTATGCTTAAATACTCGTGTAAAAAAATACTCCCTCCGTCCCTCTAATTGTGTCTTACTTCCTCTTTTTACACTATTCATTGATGATTTTATAATTTTAAGAT
>JAULKM010089385.1:0-11298 GCA_032355605.1 Rubia tinctorum
ACCTTTGGGACATAAACCTGATGGATTGTATTTTTCCTATTGATAGTGGGAACTTTAGTAGCAGGTTTATCAGCAGGTTTGTCAGCTAGAACTTTGCTAGGATTTTTTCCTTTTTGATGATCAATTGGATTGGGATTATTCCCTTTTTGCATATTTCCATCACTTTCCCTAGGCTCCAAAATGAGAAAGAAATTTGCGAGGGATCAAATTTGTAGGAAGTAGTTAAGTGTCCTAATTTAAGACATTTGGAGCAATAATCAGGGAGACCTTCATATTCAACATGAAGCCAAAAATCAAAATCTCTATAGTTTAACCAGACTCTTTTAGTAAGAGGAAGGGTAACCTCAATTTCAACACAGACTTTGGCAACATGTGGTCTGGTTCTATTAAGGGTGGCTTTATCCACCTTAACAGGTTGACCTATCAAATTTCCAATGGACATCATAACATTATAATCAAAAAATTGTTGTGGTAATCCATATAGAGCAATCTAGATATGAACAATTGGAGAATCAGCATTAGGATTAAAATTAGGAGTCCATTTGATCATTCCAACAGAGTAAGGGCCAAAATTCCATATTTTATGCATCCTGCATCTATAATAATCATCTATTATAGCAAAGGAAATTAGAACCTGGTGATTATCAAGAAGATTGATATCTGTGTGACATTTAAACCCATCGGTCTGAAAATATTTGCAAACCATTTCCATCGAGGGTATACTTCTGAAAATTTTGCCAACCAAAGTCTGTTTGAGAGGCACCTCAACCTTTTCACATTCCTCGATTGAGAAAGTGAGACCGGGTTCTCCTAGATGATCAATTTTTTCTTTGGAATGAAGGGAGGTCTATTTTCTGATTCAGATTGAATCTGATTTGGGGCTTGTGAATGCCCGGAATTAGAAAGGATATGAGCATAAGATATAGGCACATGGCCTGTGGGTGGCTCCGCCATAGCGGCGGCGACGGCGATCGGAGATGGAGGAGCGTGTAGAAGAGGGGTTTCAGTATGATTTCTTGTTAGGGTTAGGTTCTCCCCTCTTTTGATATGGAATCCAAGAGCATGAATTAGAGCTTCTAATGATGTTGATGACTTGATAAATGCTTGATGAATGTGATAATGTCGAACTCTTTGTCATGTTTGTTTTTTTGTAGAAAATAGGAGAGGTCAATGAATGGTGAACTTTCTTGATTAATTTTGTGTAAATGCATGAATTGGTTTAATGCTTAGACACAGTGTAGTGTTTATAAGTGTTGCCAAGTTTTTTGATTCTTCGTACTCAATGCAACTAATGGGATACCTTTAGGCGTTTTTCGACTAAAGAGGTCATTAGTGAGGTTTAGCAAGAGATGACAAATTTACTCTTGTAAACTACTATCAAACAAGGATAGAAGATTTATCTAGTCAAAGTATTGAATATGTTGTATGTTTAAGGATAGATAAGATGCTTAGAAGGAGAAATCAATTGTGCCCAAGGTCCCGTAACTTGTGTTTAATCTCTTCTAGTAGTTTGTTGCATATTTACTAGATTTACATTGCTTGCTAGTTAACTTGTCTTTAATTTTATAACTTAGAAAAAACCAACCACCCCCCCCCCTGTTTACATGCTTTCTTATATATATATATATGTATGTATATATATAGCTTAGTATCCACCCTTATATGCATGAACCTTTTGGAAGATCCCTCTTCTTCATGGACGACCCCAATTAGCCACCATCTACTTAATTGTAGTTAGGAAGCATTTAGGGCTTATAAATTATATTTTTGAGAGGTACGACGATGACCTCCCAAAGTTGGCACCGTTACCGAGGAAGAGGCATTTATTTTTTTAAGTGTTTGGGCATATTATGTGTGAATATGTGCTAGTTGTGAATATTCGTTAGTTTTCTTTTATTTGATTTTTATTTTACCTTTGTTTGGCTTTGAGATGTATTTTTTGAGTTCTTGGTGTATGGTTGGTACTCAATCCTGTTCACAAGAACCCATACACTACAACTCCGGGTTAGAGTTAAACTTGAAAAGGACTAGGAGGCTTTCTTTGGAAAGTGTGAGTAACATCTCTCCTAGTGACCATTTTGCGGAACCTTCTACCTCTATGGATTATCAAGAGGAGCATGCAGAACATGAGGGTGAGAATCCCGGAGGAGGACCTCAACACCCTCACCTTCAAGGGGAAGGTGTCCCGTTGAGGCAAGTTCTATTGAGGGATATTATGGCTCCCAATCTTGAGCAACAACATGTGTGCATCACCTATCTGGTGGTTGGAGCTACCGGGCATTTTGAGCTTAAATTCGGATTACACTTGCTACATTCATTTCTTGGTAGACAAGGGAAGGACCCCAACAAACGTCTCTCCGACTTTCATATGGTTTATTGTGGGATGATTTCCGAAGGGGTAGATGAAAAGCTCTATACTTTAAATGCCTTACCATTTTAATTGCGAGATGCCGCAAGGGATTGGCTCCACTACCTTCCATCCGAGAGCATCACCTCTTGGATTGAGTTTAATAGGAAGTTTCTTTCCAAATACTTCTCGGCCTCAAAGTTAGTCACCTTGAAGGACATAAGAAGCATCCTCCAATGGCACGATGAGTCATTCTACTACTGTTAGGAGAGCTTCAAAAGACTTCTCTCAAGTTGTCCCTACCATGGCTACTCGGAGGGAGATTTGGTCTATTACTTCTACAATGGTATTCTTGATGAAGATCAAAGGCTTGTGAAGGGAGCTTGTGGTTGTTGGATCAATGATAGAAAAATTAAAGAAATGAAAACAAAAATTTGGTGCTGAAAGGATACATCTTTTCTGAATTTTCATGCTCCTATTTATTGATTAAAAAATGTGTTAGAAATTATTCCTAAACTAATGAAAATCCATACTACACGCTTCTAACCTCCATAACCTCCCTACCACTAACTAGCTAGTACCAACTCTACTAATGAAGACAAAACAATGTGCCTTATTTCATGTTTGTAACTTCTTCAACCACCCACCACTACTAAGTAGCACTAAAGACTATTATTCCAAGATTTTATGTTCTTAAACTTATGTAACTTCCATAACCTCTAATTAGAACTAATTAGTAGTAATAAAATTAATCATTACTTATGCAACACAATTAACTCAAAAATTCACCTCCTTAACCTTGTTGCATGGAACCACTTCAACTATACGGAGCTTAATCTCATTTCAACAAACTTGACTCATCCGAGGGGCTTGGTCAAGATGTCAGCCAGTTGTTCGTTCGTACCAACATGACTAACTTTCATAGAACCATTTTCAAGGCACTCACAAATGAAATGAAAACGAATGTCAATGTGCTTAATTCGTTCATGATGCACCAAATTATTGCTCAAATAAATTGCGGACCTATTGTCCACGAGAAGCTCCCCCACCTTTGGATTGTGGTTGGTGAGCTCGCCCAACAAGCGACTCAGCCACACTCTGTGGCACGCCCCTGCCACTGTTGCAATGTACTCCGCTTCACAAGATGAAAGTGCAACTACCTTCTGCTTCTGAGACAACCATGTAACTAGGATGGAGCTAAAGAAGAAGGCCATCCCTGTAGTACTCTTATAATCATCCGGGTCACCAGCAGGGTCACTTTCACTAAACACGACCAAATCATGCTCCAATTTGTCTGTCTTCTTGTAGCAGCATCCTAGACTAATGATGCCCTTCACGTTGCACATGATCTACTTCACCACTTCCTAGTGTGGTGCCTTAGGTTCTTCCATGAACCTGATAACTATCCCAACAGTGTAGCTGATATTCGGCCTTGTGTTGCACAGATACCTTAGACTTCCCACCACGCTGAGGTACCTTGTTGTGTGAATAACATTCCCTGGACCTTTCTTAGTTAGCTTCAACCTGTTCATCATATATGTGGAGCATGGATTGCACCTTTCCATTCCACACACATCAAGAATTTTGGACGCATGAGAACTTTGGCATAAAGTGATTTCCATTTCCCCTTGTTTGACTTCCATCCCAAGATAGTAACTCAAGAGGCCTAAGTCATTATGTCAAACAATTGTTTCATCTCTCCTTTGAATAAATCTAGCTCCTTGGTGCTTGCTATGATGATCAAATCATCCACGTAAACTCCAACCAGTAAAGAATTCAAGCTACCCATCTTCTAGTACACTGGATGCTCGAATGTGCAATGACGGAAACCTAAGGAGAGTAGTGTTGTGTTTAGCTTGGCATTTTAAGCTCTCGGCATCTAGTTCAACCCATATAAGGCCTCGTGCAACCTGAGCACCCTGTGCTCATTTTTGGGATCAACGAAACCTGGTGGCTGCTGCACATAGACCTCCTCAGCTAGATCTCTATTCAAAAAAGCTGATTTGGTATCCATGTGGTGCACCTGCCAGCCCTACTGCGTGGCTAGAGCCAGCAGCAAGTTACTGTTTCCATCCTGGCCACAGGAGCAAACACTTGATCAAAATCCACTCCTTGGGGCTGCACATAACCTTTTGCCACAAGAAGGGCCTTGTACTTCACCACGTTGACATCTGGGTCCTTCTTCTTCTTGAACATCCACTTGAGCCCTATAGCCCCATGTCCAATAGGAAGAGAAGTTGATTACCATGTTCCATTGTTTTTTATTGACCCGATCTCATCATCCATGACTTGTCTCCAACATGCCTTACCCAAGGCCTCATCTATACTACTGGGTTTCTTCGTGGATAAGAAACAAAGGCTGGTCATTTCAACCTCCTCGTTTGTGTCATAAATGTTTGCCACCTTGTGGTACCGTGTTACACCATCATCTATATCTAGTGCATCATCCTGTGTTGGTGGTGTAGCCCACTCTACCATTTTAGCAAAAAAAGGGCCTCGGTGTCTGGTGCACAAGTAGGGAAGGTGCCTCTTGTTGCACGATATAACTTGTGTCACCCACCACATCAAGCTCCGGTAAATACTCCACTGCAAATGTGTCATCCACGGTCGCAACTGCATCATGCACCCCTGATTTTCACTCCCACTTATTGTGCTCCTCAAACACAACATATCTACTTACATAGAGCTTGTTTATTTTTTGGCCCATACACACGGTAGGCCTTAGATATCTCTTCATAACCGAAGAATACCATTGGTACTGAGTGATCATCTAGCTTGTTCACCCCGTGGCCAACTTTCTTAACGTGAAACACACACCCAAAAGTTCTAAAATGACGAACATTTAGCTTACGTCTATGCCAGGCCTCATAAGGCATCTTCCCATCCAAGCTTTGTGTTGGCTCCTGATTCAAGATATAGACAACGGTCTTCACTGCCTCACCCTAGAAAATAGCTATCATGCTCATGCTTTTGAGAAAACAGTGTGCCATCTCCACTACCGTTTGATTACACTTTTCAAACAAGTCATTTTGTTGTATAGTGGTGCAATGTTTTATGCCTTTCTCGCTTCAATATTCTTCGAACTCAATGGAATTGAACTCATAACCCTAGTCAGATCGGAAATTATTGAGCTTACCTTTATTTTCAACTTCAACACGTGCCTTGAACTTCTTGAAAGAACCAAGTGCCTCATCCTTTCTTTTGAGCACATCTAGCCACATGTAGCGGATATGGTTATCAACTATCAGCAAGAAGTAATGGCCCCCTCTAGGTGTTGTCATCATGATAGGGCCACATAAATCGATGTGTACCAGCTCCAAACACTGAGTAGTGCAGTACACCGAGGCCTTTGGGAACGAGACTCGGTATTGTTTTCCAAGAGCCCACCCATCACAAAAATGCTCAACATGGTCAATCATCGAGACCCCTTTGGCCATGCCTTCTTGTGCCAATTTGCGCAATGACCGAAAGTTAAGGTGTCTGTAGCGTGCATGCCATATCCACTCTATATTATCCGCCAAAGAAAACTCACGGGAGCAGCTACATCCATCATTAAGACATAGAGCATATTCTTGCTTTGTGCCACCCGTGCCAACAAGGCCCGATCACGATCAAATAGGCACAACTCCACATTTTCAATCACGGTCTTGCAACCATTTTCTTCTAGTTGGCCACTACTATAAATGTTGTTGTTCAACATAGGCATGAAATATGTTAGAACCTTGTGCTCCTTGTTCTTGCATAGGAACATCATAGCACCTCGACCACAGATCTTCGCCATTGATCCATCACCAAGCCTCACCTTGCCTTTCACGGTCTCATCAAGTGATGTGAACAATTCCTTGGTTCCTATCATGTGGTTACTTGCCCCTATGTCGAGGTACCACACCCTCTCGCCCACGCATATTGGAAACACATGTTCCTCATTGAGGAAGACATATTCATGTGTATCTTTGATGGGACCAACACTATCCAGGGTCGGTCTTGTCGGAACACTCTCAACATAGATCACCTTATAACTATGGCTTCTTGGCGCCTGCCAATTGATCTTTGGGGATTGAACCTCAACCAAGGATGCTATTAGAAAGGCTGGCTAATCATCCTCTATCATGGTTAAGTGTGCCTATTCCCATTTTCCTTGTTTTGCCTTGCGACACTCAAATGAAAAATGGCCATAAATGCCACAATTGTGATATTTCCACTTCATTTGACCTTTTTTTCGAGTCCCTGTGGTACCTCCTTTTTGGTCCCACGAGTCTCCATGACCACGACTCTTAGCCTTGCCGCGTCCTTGACCCTTCCCACCAGCCTCAGAGATTTCACCCTTCTCCTTGTGGCTTTGGCGTATTCACCACTCCTCCTCTGTGAGAAGCAATTTAGCACCACCATTGTCATTTGAATCACCGAGTCCATAAAGACCCTCCACCAAACATAGTCATCCGATCAGTTCATCAACCAAGAGTGTTCTTAGATCAAGCAAAGTCTCAATTGCAATTGCCACTTGCGCTTAGCGTTGTGGCACAATGCGCAAGAACTTCTTCATGACCTTATCCTCCTCCAACGTGTCACCAAGGACGCGAAGATTGTTGAAAAGGCTCGTGATTCTCATGGAAAAGTCTTCAACGTTCTCACCATCCTTGAAAGTAATGGATTCGAACTCTGTGCGCAGCTTTTGTACATTGGCATCACGGACACGGTCGACGCCTATTCATTACGTCTTTATCTTGTCCCAAGCCTCTATGGTTTTGTCCTTCATAGCCAACGTGGACAACATCTCTGGCGGCACCCCTCGTAGGATCACAGAGACTGCCTGCCTATCTTCATGGTAATCAACAACCCCCTCCTCAACCGCTCGCCACAAACCTTGTGCTTGCAGATTCACCCTCATCACTAGTGCCCAATCAATATAGTTTGTGCGAGTTAGGATAGGGTACACCATTGGTCTGCCACTCTCCCTCAACACTTGTTGCACCACCACTTCATGGGCTCTTGGCCCCCTGGTTGCACTACGTCATCTCAGTGTAGGCGGAGTGCGTGAACCCTCTGGTATATTTATTTCCATTGATCAACCTTGCTCTGATACCAAATGTTGGAATAATGATATAAAAATGGAAGAAATGAAAACAAAATTTTGGCGCTGAAAGGATACATCGTTTATGATTTTTTATTCTCCTATATATAGATTACAAAATGCCTTAAATTATTCCTAAACTAATGAAGAGCCATACTAAAAGTGTCTAACCTCCATAACCTCCATACCACTAACTAGCTAGCACTAACTCTACTAATGAAGACTAAACAAAGTGCTATATTTCATGCTTATAACTTTTTCAACCACCCACCACTACTAACTAGCATTAAAAACTATTATTCCAAGATTTTATGTTCTTCAACTTATGTAACTTCCATCACCTCTAATTAGTACTAAGTAGTAGTAATAACAATAATCGTTACCTATACAACGTGGTTAACTCAACAGTGGTAGTTCTCTTGATTCCAAGTTCTTTCACATCAATAAAGGGAAGTGTTCACACTTCTCATGTTTACGATATTGATGGAGTTTCCAAGTCCTTAAGGAGCAAAAATGTTGAAAGCCCGACTAAGTTTGTTGAATCAGAAAGCTCCTTGAAGACGATTTCATTTTTAGAGGTGGAATAATTCAACTCGGATGTAAATAGGGTGGAAATTAAATCTGGAAGCAAATGGGGATGCGTTCCCTATTTTCCTTTCTTTTTTTAACATTAGAAATTAGTAGAATAAAAAAATAAATAATAAATTAGAGTACGCATTCGCTGAATGCATCCTTTTCCCTTTATTTTTTAAAATATTCTAAAATCCAACTGATTTTTTTCCAAAATCAAATATTCTGCTTCCCCCAAAATCGTAAAACACTGACCAAATCCAAAAATTTGTCGTCGTTAGCCGTGTAGAACCTTCTTCCCCGTAAATCTAAAAGTGGTAGTACTCTTATCCCAAATTTGATTTAGGTATATAAAATAAATGGATAAAATATCTTTATAAAAATAGAAAGTGCGCAAATATAAAAGTAATGATCAAAGAAAGTGTAAATGGAAGTTGTATTTATGACATCAATATATTTTTAGAACTTCTATAAATATAATAAATATAATAAACATTATATTATTTTTTATTTTGATAATAAATATAAATTAAATTACAAAATATTCTATAATATAAAAATATTTATATTTATATTTAAAATGATATAATTATTATTTATTATAACAACATTATAAATTAAATATTTTTATAAGAAAATAATATATTTTTATTATAATATTGTTACTATTATTTATAATATAAATTATGTAATAATATTACTATTAAGGGTTGTGTGAAAATTATAGTTGTATTTAAATCTGACCCATATACAAATCAAAAAATAATTTTATATAAATAAAAATTATATTATTATATATTTTTGAAAATAAATATAAAGTATAATAAATTAAAATATATAAAATAGTTATATTTATATAAAAGTAAAATATTTATTATTTATAATATAAAATAATAAATTTATGATTAATATTATAAAATAATATATATTTATATTTAAATATTATTTTGTACAAATTATGAAATAATACTATTTATTATTAAATTTTAGTTTATAAAAAAATTATAATTCTGGTAATATCCAACCCATATAAAACTCCAAATAATTATAATACTATTTTTGACAAACGTTATTTTTTTTTGTCTATAATATATTTAAGTTAAGGTAAAGAAGTACTATTTAATAAATTTATTCTCTGGATAAGTTCTCGAATTTTTTTAAAAAAATTTCAACGTTTATAAAATAACGCAGTTGAATAACTTGTTATCTCCTTTATTTTATTTTTAGAAAAATTTCACAATACTAATGAGTTAGTTTTTAAAAAAAAATCACAATACAATGAGTTCATAATATTTTAAATTATTGGATATGCTTGATACCAAAGAAGGGAATTCCAGGTTCTTTCCATGATTTCATGCCCATTAGCCTATCCAATTTTATTAATAAGGTTTTCACTAAATTGTTAGTAGACAGGAATACCTCATTTTTTACCTAAATTGATCTCTAACAATCAGTAAGCTTTTATGAAAGGAAGAGACATTGCATACAACGTCTTGTATGCAAAGGAAATGACAGTTTTTCTAAATAACAAAGGAAAGCATCCAAATTGCATCCTTAAATTAGACCTAGCAAAGGCTTTTGATAGGGTAAAATAGAGTTTTTTTTCATGATATTCTTTTAAAATTTGGTTTCTGTACAGATTTTGTTGACATCATAATAGGGAACCTTTCAGCAGCTTGTTTCTCTGTACTCATCAATGGAAAGCCTGCTGGTTTCTTCAAACCTTCAAGGGGAATTCAATAGGGAGACCCTCTTTCACCTATTCTCTTTAATTTGTTTTCAGAAGCTTTCTGCAGAAGTATGTCTTTCTGTTTCCTGAATTACAAATTGACTCCTTTTGCTCTGCCTCATAAAGCTGTTCCAGTGTCCCACCTTTCATATGCTGATGACACTTTGATTTTTATTCAAGCAACACCACTGACTTTAACTAGATTAAAAGCATTTTTAGAGGTTTTTGAAAATACCAGTGGTCAAAAAATAAACTACTCCAAAAGTAGCTTTTATATCAGTAAATATGCCTCAAGCAGAGACATCATTTTGGTTAAATCAAGGCTAGGTATGACACAGGGATCATTCCCTTTTACTTACTTGGGATGTCCAATCTTTACATGCAGGCCTAAAACTGTTTATTTCCAGAAAATTCTTGATAAATATGATGCAATGTTAGACAACTGGAAAAATAAAAGGTTAAGTATGGCTGGAAAACTCACTCTTATCAAAACTGTTATGTTTGCCATCCCCCAACACATTTGGGCTACCATGATACCACCAAACACTGTTATTAATGATTTAAAGAGGAAAATCACAACATTTTTCTGGGGTGAAATGAATTTAGCAGTAAAATGATTTGGAAAAGCATTAAAAATATGTCCTACTCAAATTCTGAAAATGGACTAGGTCTAAGAAGCTTCAAAAACATAATTGATGCTTTCTCTCTAAAACTATGGTGGAAATTTCATAGTGGTGATACACTCTGGGCTCAACTAATATGGTCAATACCACAAACATTGAGAAAATCACAGACTTGGAATAGGATTGTCAGTTGTAATAGACTGGCTGAAGCTAACTCTATATAATCCATGGAGAGGGTTCTTCTAATTTTACACTTCTAACTGAACGGGTTGTGGTTGTCTCTAGGACTACATTGATCCAATCCCAACAATACCCTCTCACTCTTCAATTTGTGACTTCATTAACAACAAAAACACATTTCTTCCCCTCATGCAACATCTGCCATCTGATATTCTACTCTACTTGCAGGAGGCTGAGCTCACACCTTCAAGACAGGAGAAATTGACAAGGAAGCCATCAAGGACTGGAGCTTTCACTTTCAAGACTGCTTTCAATGCTACAGCTCAAAGAAAAAGTCTTTGGACAGTCCTAAAAAAGATTTGGGACAAAGTCATCCCCATGAAAGTTTCAATATTCCTTTGGAAACTTTCTAATGCAATCTTGCCTTTCGATGACATTCTTTGTTTCTCTAACATTAGTCTTGCATCTAAATGTCCTCTTTGCAATAACTAGGACTCTATGAGTCATTACTTTAATGCATGTGATTTGACGAGAACAATTTGGTCTTTCTATGACAAACATCTTGCAATCTCACCTCCTAGCTTTGACTCAATCTTTGATAGATTGTCTTACTATTGGACTACAACTTGAGACTCAAAGATGCACTCATTTTAAATCACAATCACTCCTGCTTTTATTTGCTGGAATATTTGGAAAATGACGAACAAACTGCTATATGACAATAAAAGACCCCTGCTCTCATCAGTACTTGAATCTATTAGAGTTGATATATTTTCTT
>JAULKM010089396.1:0-11297 GCA_032355605.1 Rubia tinctorum
TTGGGCGAGATCCCCATTTGGTTAAAGATCCAATTTTCCGCAATCCAGAGTCTTCGCAAGGAGATTCATATCATTTGCACTCCTCATCTAGAATATGATCATTCCACCATTTCATATATAAGTAGGCAGGATGGTGCTTTACACCCCTTCGTTCCATATGGCCAAGATACCTTGCATAGTACGTCTTAAAAGCAGTTATAGGACCAAATTCCTCACGGTCAATCTGCATACTCATAACATCAACAGTGTCTTAATAATTCTTATTCCTAGCTATCATGTGTTGCACTTTGTCCTCTAGTCGGCGAATATGCGATCTAACAGACTCGGGAAAATTAATCATCTGCCCACTGATATTCATAGTTAAGTTTCTGCAACCAGTAAGACCACGAGATGATGATGGAAGGGCCTAAAGCTTATCTTTGTAATCCACACAAGTTTGTTCAAGCTGGTGCACACATAAGTCAAGATGATTACACTCAGCACGAAGCTGGTCATTCTCACTACGTAGCTGAGTATTTGTAATGAACTATTAATCAAATCTACTTCGCCACCCAACTGAAGAAGAAGAAAGTTGACAACACTCGTTCTGTTTTTTCTTCAATCGATCCAACAAATTGTCAATGCAAGAAAACTGCTTATCAATAATCATGGTATTTTGATGAGCTTTGCAGGTCTTACTTGCAGCAAAATTCTTACCCTCTTCTTGTTGACTAATAATTCTAACTATACTCAACTGTTGGCACTGAATAAGGATGTTTTGTTCATCACAAAATTCTTTCGATTCACGAATAAAGTATTGAGTATCCTTTAAGGTCTTCTTCTATCCAGCTTCAAGGTCATAGATACTGAGTAGCGTATACTTCAGACGAATACCTAATGATAGCGCCCATTCCTGAACACGGCTAGGAATATTGAACGAACACATGTATATGCCGACAAATTTAAGATCGACTAAGCTAAGAACTATATCTTTATCCAAAGATTCAATACTATAACCTTCGGGTACAAACCTGCTACAAAGGCATGCCGTAGAAAGAGATGGAGATGATGAGGAAGTAGGAATTTTCAACCCAATACATAATGGAATGGATTCCAAATTATAGAAGCGATCAACGGAAACAAGGTCACAATATTCCTTGGATAAAGACTAAGTAGCTTCAATCAGCCTAATGGGGCAATGTGAATGAGGAGAGAAAAACCCACGGCGATGAGAAAAACGAACATTAGATCCCAAACAGTCAATACGTTTCAAAAACTTAAGATCAACCAAAATATCAAAGCCCTGCATATAAATTAATATGATTAGAAGTTGCAAAATTAGAAGGGCGATGAAAAATTAATATCCATAATAGTATAAACAGTGTTGACATACATCAGAATATTGTTATGAATTACAAATAAAAAGTCTCAAAATCCATAGTACTAACATTAGAGAGAGAAACAGATGAATGCTGGAAACCGAGACAAGAATCATCCTTGTTCGCATGCTGAGTGGAGACCTTAGTGTTTGCATTGGTGTCAGTGCCTGCATTTGCCTCCTTGTTTGCATTGGCCTAAGTGTCCGCATTTGCCTCAGTGTTCACATTGGCTTCAAGATTAGAAGGAAACTTAGCAGTGTGAGAACATAATGAAAGACCTTAAAAATAATCAACTTCACACTTCTTCAGCTCAGCGGCAGAGGACAGAGAAGGAAGACCAGCGAGGTGAGACAGCAAGGCATAAGGATGGCCACCATCAGAAATACTGGTAATGAAACCATCATTAAGCACAGACTTCTATTGCTCCAACAGTGCCTCAGACTTAGCCAATTTAGGCAATTTCTTATCAAAGTGGGGTTCAGTTCTCGCAGTTCGACCAGAGACTCGCAGTACCCAACGTTGCGAGCGGAAGTAGAAACTTTCTCAAATAAACTGTAGAAAGACTTTTTCTTGAAGAGTCAATTAACAAGGACTTGAGGGTACTCAGATGAAGCATGATCATTAGTCTGCATCTCCTCCAGTTCGGAAAGTAGCTTATCAGCTTCCTTCTCAGCGGCCAAGGCACGCTCCTAAGCAAAGCGTGCATGCTTTTCAGCAGCTTCAAGAGAGACATTCAGAGTTGTGCACTTTTCTTTGGTGGCTTGACATTTTTCTAGGAGCGAACTGTCTCTCTTAGTGAAATGTGCAACTCATTCACTGACAAGCTAACGACTTTCACCAACCATATGATAAAAATACATAAATATAACAGTTAGACATCGTAATAGAGAAACACTGAATCAAATCAGATACAATTTTTAAAATCTTAAGAAATATACCACGGCCATTGTATCATGGAGCAAAAGTTTCGATAGAGTAGTAGGAATAGTTCATTCTACCATCAGGTTATGGCTTTGCGGTGGAAGTTTAGGATGAAATGGTTAATGCGCCTCATTTTCTTAGGGGGCTCCAAGGTGCTTGAGGATCCACCAATTAGATCATTTTTCCTTCTTCTTTGAGAGGTATAAGTGGCATTGCTAGCAGCTACCTCTCCACCTTCATTAGCTATAACCTCAGTAGTTATCAGCTGAGCATTTGCTTCGACAACATTCTCTTGTGAGACAATAGTTGCTGTGTTGTCATTTGTTTGGGTAAGTATAGCTTTGGTCCCCTCATTTTCATCATTAGAAAAAAAATCCTCTCAACGGAACGCTTAGCTAAATCCACATCTGCAATTTAGTGTACAAAACAAGTCAAACGAACATACAGAGATAATAGGACAATGAGAAGACTAAGAGATAAAAATAAGTAGGACAGGGGAAAATGATAAACAAACGCATTCACTCTCAGACCAGCATGGCGAGGACAGATCGAATGTTCACTGAGTGTGAATACAACCTCGGACTCAGCATTAAGACTAGTTTACATTTACCCATTCATCTTTTCATCATTTCTCCAATGTTTACCATGGATTTTTATGCTTTTGTTATGGGTTTAGCTAATCTAGGCTAAATACACTCTTGGGAGCAATTGCTAAGCATTTTTAGTATGAATTTGTGAGATTTGATTTATCCTATTTTGTGCTTTGATTATCTAGTATATTTTGTGCTTTCTTGTGTAGTTAATGCATGATTTAGACTAGGATGATCAACTCGTTGATGATTATGAGTTAATTATTTGCTAGCTTTTTGGTCAACCCGGGATACTTTGACTTTTTTCGATGTAATTATCGGTAATTAATGTTAGGTTATAATTGGGTGTGACAACTAATTATGATTATTGATAGATGAAATTACTTAGATTTTAGATGAATTTGAATGGGTTTAACTAATTATCAATGTGGCCACTAATAACGATTAGCATGAAGGCCGATCCTCGTAGTCGTGATTAGTAGATATATTTGTGCTATCCCAATATTTGTGATTAGTAGGATATTTTATTAGTTGTATTGGTTCTATATGTTTATTGCTATTCTCGGGGAAGTCTATGACGCCGATCGTTTAGGGTGACCCGAGGGTAAGGGTTATTGTGTGGCGCTGATCGCTCACTCTAACTATAATCGAGGAGAGGCGAGAAATATCTTCACTCGAAAGGTATTGGTAACTTCTCCACAATATGTGATCAATGTATAATAAATAGGATAATTATTCGATGATCGAAGGACTACTAGAAATGTAAACCAATTGCGCCTAAGACTCGTTATAATCTTAATTACATCTTTAGAGCTAGTGTGATCGTAGTTATATTAATTTCTATAATTATTGGTTAATCTAGTTATTTAAAGTAATCATAGGTTTTTCTAAAATCAAAACCCCCCATGTTTGTTACCACAGACGTAGAGTAAATTCTTTGTAAGCTTTTTCACTACTTTTAACATTTGATAAAATCCCCTTTTCCTCGTGGACGACCCCGACTTCCTACTATCTACTTTCTAGTAGTTGGCCGCAATTAGGGCTATAAATACTATCTTTGAGAGGCACTTCGACGGCCTCCCACTTGTATTTTCCAATTTTACGTTGACCATTTTATAACAAAAAGTCAGGAAATTAGAGCTCAACTCACCATCGCCTGTTCGCCCACACACATTCACAGAACCCCCCGAAACTCCGCCTAGACAAAAAGGCAAATTAGCATATGATAGTTTAAATTACAACCTTATTATTGTCAAAGTAAGAAAAGCCTCACCGCAGGAAAATTCTAATAATTCCGCACTATAAAATTTATAAAACTCCTAATAAAATGTAAACACAGTCAACTTGCAATAAATGAGTGAATGAAGAGTACTTGCTCAAAAAGAAATCAAAACTATAATAAATGTTGTAAAATCCTAAAACAATTGGATTAAACTCCTTGAAAATATGGTGAAGGATGCAACAAGGACATTCCTTGTGGTCAAAATTAATGTGGTCAACACTTGATATATTAAAAAACAAAAAGTCATGGAACAGAATTAAAGAGATTAATAACTTGGCTCAAGAACAAACTTTAATTAAAAATAGGAAAAGGTGCAATATCTTTCTGGAATGCAAATTGGACATCTTTGGGTTCATTATATCAGGAATGGAATTAGATAATTAATATACCATTCCCTGATTTAACAGTTTCACAATTCTTAAATAAAAAAGATACAATACTTCCCCTTTTACAACATCATCTACCAGATCAATTTGTTCAATTCCTCAACCAAGAACAAAAAATCTTGCCTGAACATGATGATATAATGATATGGAAACCAAACATAAAAGGGATTTCCTCTCTCAAATTAGCTTATGAGACAATCAGACAAAAAAGACAGCAAATCTTTAACTTCAAACATCTCTGATACAGTTTATTACCAAAGAAAATCTCTCTTTTTAACTGGAGATTACTCAATAGACTAATTTCTATACTAGATGTCCTAGAGGACTTAACCTTTAACTTACCATTCAAATACTTGTTTTATCAAACAAATATAGAGGACCTTCATCACTGTTTCAACAAATGCATTAAAATTTAGAACATATGGGAAACAATAAATAAAATCTTTAACATTTGAAACTTGAACTATCTATGTGATAGAAAATTGTTTTACCGGCAATATCCAGTGCAAAACAAATCCTTTCAGCCTAGATTAAAATTATTCCAATGATTATAACTTGGAATATCTGGTGTATCAGGAATAAAATTTCATATGAAGATGAAAAGTTTAACATACAACTGTTCATCAGAAAGATTTTATTCCAAAAAAATTATATCTTGATTGGACACAAAATATCAGCCTTATGGGATTTAAACTCTAATCATCCAAGACTCTTAATAAACATTAAAAAAGATCCAAAACCAACACTAAAAGCATAAATATGCACTTGTCTTGAAAGTTTTAAATTAAACACTGGTGGCTCTTGTATGAGCAATGGAGATGCAGGTCTGGAAATTTTCATTAGAGATAAATATGGGAAAATGATTGTAGCTGCTGCAAAATCTACACAATACGCATTAACTTTACAATCTGAAGCTGCTGTTCTTCAGTTTGGACTAGAAATAGCTTGGGAGAAGAAGACCATGCCCTTAGAAGTTGAAGTTGATTCTCTAGCTCTAGTTCAAGATCTAAACAAACAAACAGCTGGACCTTGGCACTGTCTTTCTGAATTTAGATAAATTCGAAGACTTCTGGAACAAACTCAAGCAACTCTCAAGCATATCAACAGAGAAACAAATGTCGTAGCAGATTCCTTAACAAAGATTGCCAGATCCAACAAGGTAAATTATTTATTATCTTTTGAAGGTCTTCCAAAGAAGATACAAGGACTTCTAAAGATGGATGAACAATATCTACCTTATGTTAGGACTTTATAGACTCTCTTTTTGTATGAACTGGTCTCATTATAACATGTATCTCATTTCCACAATGCATTTATTTTGTTTAAGGAAAATAGTGGCTCTTTAGCCCTAGATTTTTAGACTCTTTGTACCTATAGGGGAACCAATGTATCCTATTGAGGTCAGGTATTAAGCCCCCCTCTTGTTTGTATTTTGATTTTTATTTATTAATAAACAGGTAGGGGTTCACCAAGCCCCCCCCCCCCAACCCTAACTGGTGGTATTTCTTTAAAAAAAAACACTCCTAGTATTTCCAGAAAATAGAACTCAACAACTAGACCTTTTAGATAAAAAAATGAATGAAAATTGGGAAAAAGTTGCTCCAACCTGCGAAGTGAAGAAGAAGGTAACCCTGATTCACCACACGAATCATTGTTCTATTTTCTAACTTTTGTTGCCATTGAATTAATCCTACACTGATGATGCAACATATATTAAGAATCCCACATTAGGTCCAATGCGCTATGCAATCATAGATTTAAGAAAAAATCCCAACAAACGCACATTGCCAAAGTAATACACTTAAAATTGTGTGTGCACCATTGTTAAGTGCAAGTAACGTGCGTTAATAACTGACAAAACATTTGATTACGTCTAAGAAAAACTAATCAAGAAATATAAAGATAATATGTATTAGCAGACATGAAACCATGACCTTGAGCTGGATATTGAAGGCTATGTGATGTTAGTTAATCACAGAAATTTCCAGAAAACAAACTAACAAAAAAAAGCTTTAGAGGATAAAATACAAAAATCATTAGAGTACATAAAATAAAAGTAAATTAAAACATGTTAATTACATGTATCTCAAAAATATTGCTGGAGTCAAGTAGGCACCGACACCGCAAGAGCTATTTTAGTTCACATCATTCGGTGTTATACCCTCGGGTGCCAGAAACTGGTTCAAGCTGGCAGCGCTCGTGCCGTACCACACAAATGATGATTTCATTTCCCTCTCTTCCCCGCTATATCTATGATCAAGCGCAAGATATTGTTGAAACACTCACTACTCTCTGGTTCAGTCTTCACGCACTGGTGCACAACAGTAATCATGACACCCTCATGCATTTGTGCACAACAAAACATTCAACTTCGTCAAAATCAAGAAACATTCGTCTGTAACATTAGTTTTTGTCTAGACTGAAAATCAACGAGGTTAAAGAAAATTAGTAAGCAATATATATATATACGAGGGCCACTTGATTTCGTCCTTATTCACAAATTGAAGGCTTCTTGATTTTTCCTGGAATCTTGTTGTCAGTTTTGGAATCTTGTTGTCGATTTTGGAATCTTGTTCAAGAAAGATGAAATGATGTAAATTATTTTTGAGGGAAGTTTTATAGGTTTGATTCTTTTAAAATTTCGCAAGGCGTATATGAAATTCTTTGTTTCATAAATATGCATGTGAATGGCACAAAATCCTGAGTCTGCTTTAATTGTAGTAAATTTGTGTCACTTTAAAAAAAAATATGCACTTAAATTATGAACACTTTTCTTAAATGAAACTAAATTAAAAGGAACACTTAAGAAAAACCATACACATGGTACACTTTAATAATACACTTTCTCAGTGCATATTTTGGACATTAATATGCAATCAAGGCCTCAATATTGTGCCAAAATGTTGCAGACAAAGGCACCATGATTGAGTCACTACTCGTTACAATTGGTCTACTATTAATAATTAGTAGATTATGGACTATCCTTACAGATTATGAAGTGTTTAAAACAACTCTTACTCCTGCTTGTTAAAAATTAAGGACTAAATTGGTACGTAAAGTGCACAGAAACCTACTCATATCCCAATGATATTACATTTCTATAAACATACCTCAGATCATGTTCAAATCTCATTTCTCAAAATCATGGTTAACTTTTAATCGCCGTACAATCCTTGCTCTCATGTGAAAATAATAACATTAGCGCTCAAAGACTATTTGATATATCATTGAAAGATAACCGAATGGGAAGGAAGATTCAACCTTGCCAAAAAAAAAGGTGTTATATATGTGTGATACAAAAGATACTGGTCTAAACTCTTGAATACACTAAATACCAATTATATCTCTATTTCAAAAGATCTAACAACTTAATTGAATAATAATTCTTTGAATACTACTTGCCGAAGGATACATGAATTAAGAAACAACAGTGCATCATCCCAACATTACAATGAAACTAATAAAAAAACAGTTCAATGAAAGGTTTTGATAAAACCTTACAATTTTATACATTGAAAACACATACTTCCCCATCCCATTTTATGTTGCTTAATTTGACTTTATCAAGTCAAACTTATCCAACTTCTACTATTAATTTCTGTTATTATATATGTAAAACCATTATCATATTATATTTTGATTGTTTATTGTAAAATATATTTTTAAGTTATTATTTTTACAGAATTTTTTTACACATATAAATAAAGGTATTATTGTTTAAAAATTGATACAGTTGACTCCCAAAAGTCAAATTAAGTAATATAAAGTGAGACAGAGTGAGTACTAGTTTTGCCCGAGCTATTAAATAGTAAACATCAAATCTTAGAGGAAAAAAAGAATAGACTAAAGGATGGTGTGAATCGCCTCAGCCTGGCAAAGAGGGTAAGTCACGACTTTCTTCTCACCACAACCGCCATGTTCCTACCACTGCGGCAGCACAGTCGTTCAGCTCAAGCTCCTACTGCAGGATCTCTAAGGGGAGGTCGTTCCCAAACAGCCGTGCCTGATAAGGCTAACAACCTTCAACAAGAAACACCAATTCAAACACAAAAATGACTTGCTAAAATAAGCGAAATTATGATTATATAGTTATAGTATTAATTAATTATAATCAATAAAGAAGACCAACAGAAAGTGAAGGGGAAATGAAGAAGTACGGTCCTTTCTATGAGAGAAAAGATATTTAAGGGTTTATGTATATATATTACTATAGAAGATTTAAAAAGGTTTTATTAATATAAACTACTTGTATGTATAGAAACATAACTTTTTAGGGTTACCTGTGATAGTTCTGAACATATCATCTTCGTCCTTGGACTGATTTGTTGGTGGTTATGATCTGAACATAATAGCTCACAGACCATGCATTGCCCATTTCATCAATGACAAGGTGATCTTGCGAATCTTGTGCTTGAATTTCTTACTTAAAATGGGTACCAATTTGAATTTAAATTTTTTTATAATGGTTATTCACCTTTAACTTCTAAAACAACTTCTCAAATATTAATGAAAAAGTGAATAACTTTTAAAAAAAATTAATTTAGGTTATTATAATATAAATTTCAAATGAAAGTGGGTACCATTCTAACTTGTGTTTTCCAATTTTACGTAGACCATTCTATAACTAAAAATTCTTGAAATTAGAGCTCAACTCACTATCGCCCATTTGCCCACATAGATTTCACACAACCCCCAAAACCCCTCCAAGAAAAAAAGAAATTAGCATGTGACAGTTTAAATTTAAACAATTTTATTATGAAATTAAGAAAGACCTCACTGCATAAAAATTTGATTAATTCCACACTATATGATATATAATCCCTAATAAAATGCAAACACAATTAAGTGAGATAAATAAGCAAATAAATAGGACTAGCTCAAAAAGAAACCAAAACTAAATTAAGTGATGTAAAATCCTAAAACAATTGGATTAAGCTCACTCTTAGTATGTACATAAGCTAGAACTCAACAACTAAACCTTTTAGATAAAAAATGAATGAAAATTAGATAAAAGTTGCTCCAACATGCGAAGTCAAGAAGAAGGTAACCCTAATTCACTACTAGAATCATTGTTCAGTTTTCTAACTTTTGTTGCCCTTGAATTCATCCAACATCGATGATGCAACATTTGTTAAGAATCCCACATTAGGTCCAATACACTATGCAACCATAAATACTATAAAACAAACCCCAACAAACACACATTGCCAAAGTAATACACTTAAAATTATGTGCACGTCACTGTTAAGTGCTAGTAACCTACGTTAATGACTGATAAAACATTTGATTTCTTCTAAGAAAAACTAATCAAGAAATATAAATATCCTATATAGTAGAAAACATGAAAGCAGGACCTTGAGCTAGATATCGAAGGCCACGTGAATTAATCACTGATTTTTTTAAAAAAAACAAACTAACAAAAAAGCATTAGAGGATAAAATACAAAAACCATGAGAGTACATAAAATACCAGTCAAGTAAAACATGTTAATTACCTGTATCTCGAAAATATTGATGGAGTCAAGTAGGTACCGACACCGCAAGAGCTGTTTTAGTTCACATCATCCGGTGTCATACCCTCGTGAGCCAGAAACTGGTTCAAGCTGGTAGCGCTCATGCCATACCATGCGAACGATGCTTTCGTATTCGTTCTCTTCCCCGCCACATACACGATCAAGAGCAAGAAAGTGTTGAAATGGTCACTACTCTACGGATCAGTCCTCGTGCATAGCAGTAATTGCGACGGCCTCACGCACTGGTGCACAACAAAACATTCAATTTTGTCAAAATCAAGAGAGATTCGTCTGTAAAATTCATTTTTGTCCTAACCAAAAAACAATGAGGTAAAAGCATTTTTGTAAGGAAAAAACAATATATACAATGGCCACATGATTTCGTCCTCATTTACAAATTGAAGGCTTCTTGATTTTGCCTGGATTCTTGTTTTCAGTTTTGGAATCTTGTTCTAGAAATATGAAATGAGGTAAATTGTTTTTCAAGAAGTGTTATAAGTTTTATTCTTTTAAAACCTCACAAAGGTGCATCTGATATTCTTGTTTCAGAAATATGCCTGCAAATGGCACGAAATCATAAGTATGCTTTAATTGTTGTAAATTTGTGACACCTTCAAAAATACACGCACTTAAAATATGAAAACTTTTCTTAAAGGAAAGCTGAATGAAAAGGAACACTTAAGAAACACCATACACATGGTACACTTTGTTAATACACGTTCTCGGTGCTTGTTTTGAATATTAATATATAATCAAGGCTATGTTTAACCTTGTGCCAAAAGATTGCAGACAAGTGCACCATGATTTAGACAGTATTCATTGCAATTGGTCTACTATCAATATTTAGTAGATGGACTATCCTTATAGATTATGAAGTGTATAAAACAATTCTTACTCGTACTTGTTTAAAATTAAGGAGAAAATTGGTATATAAAGTACACAAAAACCTACTCGTATCCCTTTGATATTACATTTATATAAACATACATAATATCATGTTCACATTTCATTTCTCAAATTTATGGTTAATTTTTAATCAATGTACAATCCTTTCTCTCATGTGAAAATAATAACATAAGCGCCCAAAGACTATTTGATATATTATTGAAAGATAACTGAAAGGGAAGGAAGATTTAACCTTGCCAAAAGAGGTCTTATATATGTGTGATGCAAAAGTGATGTGACGACAAATGCATGTGTTTTCCGAAGCATTTAACATCTCTTTTGTTATCTTTTTGTTGTAAGATT
>JAULKM010089416.1:0-11296 GCA_032355605.1 Rubia tinctorum
GGCGCCAGCACCCCCTCGCCACCCCCGGGTTCCGCCACTGGGCAGCGACATTGTTGCCAAGTGCTGACTCCATGAGGTTGATGTGCCGGATTAGTGAGAAGAAGGAACGTGTGCGGAAGGATGACGAGTTGGAAGATGAGTGTGGCAGAGAACAGAAGTATGGCGGAATTTCTTCTTTAGTGAAGGATTTTCCGTCTAGCGAGTGAGATTCAGAGAAGAAGACTCCCACGTGCAAACACGTGCGCAATTATTTGCAAACACTTTTTATCACGTGAATCCAAGCGTCTGGTTGTGTAAGGTCGTGTACTATCTCTTTGTTTTAAATTGATATTTAATTTGACAATTTAACCTTTGCTAATGTTTTCCGATTTTCAATTGATATTTGTGAGTTGTAGTTGATGTTTACGTACTCCTTCTGTCCCAACATAAACTGCACTTGTACTATTCATTTAGTCAAAAATGACTAATTTAAACTATAAAATTCTATTTATATATAAGTAATGATATTATCATGTAGTATAGTGTTAGATTCGTCTCAATATATATTTTCATAATACTATTTTTATAATTTTTAATTGTACATAGTTAAAAATATTAATGGCCAAACATTTTTTGAGTCAACTGTCAAAAGTCAAAGTGTGCAGCTTATGATGGGACAGGGCGAGTATATTTTATTGAGGTTTCTGCTTTGAAATCGATATTTAACTTGACAAAATTAAACTATGATGATGTTTTATGATTTTCATTTGCTATTTTGCTAGTTGTAGTTGACGTTTTATGATTTTTAGTGCGATTATAGTGTTGATGTTTTGTCAATTATAATTGATGTTTTTACGGTTTTTAGTTTTATGTTTTGAAGTTAATATTTAATTTGACAATTTAACCTTTTTTTGATGTTTTATGATTTTTAATCTTTTTAAATATTTTTTATTTTTTTGATGTTTTATGTTTTGAAGTTGATATTTAATTTCACAATTTAAGGTATGTTAATGTGTTATGATATTTTTTTGATATTTTGTTAGTTGTAATTGATTTTTATTATTTTCAGTTTTGAGATTATGTTGATAATTTTCAACTTTTTGTAGACATTTATTTGATTTTTAAAAATAATTTTTTCTGCGATTGTAGTTGATGTTTTATAATTTTCAATTGGTATTTTGTTTGTTCTAGTTGATGTTTATGATTTTTATTTGGGGATTATATGGATTTTTTTTTTCAATTTTTTGTTTATATTTACACTATAAGAGACAACCTTTTACCTCAGTTTTACAACACTTTTTACTGCGGTTTTTAGTCCAAAAAATTATGCAAATAATGACTTAGTTAAAAGTATACTTTTTACCTCGATTTCAAATCACTTCGGCAGGTATTGTGACCGACGTCAGTCGGAATGAGAGCAACATTGCAAGAGCTTTTAACTAACATCACAAGCTTTGGGGAAGTCATTGCATGCTAATTTGGAATTATAACCAATACGATGTTGTTTTAAAAGGCTGGTCGTGCACACATTCTACCGACGCCGATTTGTGCCATGTCGGTTACTTGTCATCGTTATACCGGCATGTGCGACATCACTTGTTCATCGAAGAGACATCAATCCCATAATAGAACCCACACAACTATCACATACTCCCTCCATCCCAACAGAATTGGCCACTTTGTTTTTTCAAAGTCAAATTACATAAACTTTGACCATAAATATATATTAATCTATATAATAAAAATATCACTTGAGATCTTGTTAGATTCATCTTAACATCTATTTTCTAAATATTATTTTTTATACTAAATTGGTATATGTAGCTCGAGACATTTACGGTCAAACATGATCATTGAAAAAATAAAGTGGCCAATTCTGTTGGGACGGAGGGAGTATATTAAAAATATATGATACAAATTATTAAAATATATGATACAAATTATTAAAATATATAACGTTGATATGAAATTGAAATATTATTGGTATTGAACCTCTATTGTATACATTGTATGACATTAACACTGTTAGGGCCACTAGTGAAAGGACAAGTCCATTCATCCATACGTTGAAAGTCTATCGATATCTCTCTTTGTCTTATTGCAACCAATCCACAACAAACAAAATTTATGTTATGAATGAGCAGTCCCCAAATGAAATAAACATAATATAGTCATATGTAGATGACATTAATATCAATTAAAAAACCGTAACTCATCAACTTGAGTGCGACATCAGTTATTCTGATGATTAATGTCACATAAGTCAACGTGCAGGTTTTTGAAGCATTTCTTTGTTTTTGCTTCGAATGAACCCTAATATATGACCAATACTTCTTATCATTTGTACATGACATTATTTCGCCAAAATCTACACTAACTAGTAGATAACATGTAGCACCAGCATGAAAATATGCAACATTTCGTTAACATATGCTATGTTGGTCGTTATTCGGTAACTTATCGCAAGGCCCAATGGATTGAGACTGGCGTACATATTCAAAGTGTGTTCTTACGAAAATGTTCGAAAATGTACACTACTCAAAAACAGGTACATAGACACTGGTATGTCAGTGCTAGGAGAGATATTCCGGTGCTAGGAATTTTATAGGCACCACCAAAATATCGGTGCCTATGAATAAATCCAGTACCGGTACACTGAATATCAGTTCCTATGAATAGATTCAACACCGGTACACTGAATACTGGTGCTAGATACCGTTGCCTTTTTAGAAAAATTGTCTCAGTTTAATATATTCCAGCACCATTTTTGGATGATTGACATATACCGGTGCTAATACCGGTGCCTATGACTGGAATAGTAATTTTGGTGGGTAAACATTTGGTGGAAAAATTTCCAGAACTGGTATGTTGACAAATGGCACCGGTAATATTACCGATGCTCGATGCATATAAAATTTTTGAAAAAATGGTTTTATGGTATGATTTACTCTTGAAGATGAGTTTATGGAATGAGTTACTCAGAAACATGTACTAGTGCTTTCCAACATTTCACAAAAAATATAATTTATTTCATGTTTATATATTCAGGCAAGAATAATAAAAATCATGCATTTTGGAGCAATGGATAATGGGGTAATACATTTTTGGGCCATAGTGTAATTTTCCAAGACTGTGAATAAGTAATCAATGTTGACTTTCGAGACCCTTCCGTTCACCCATACATGCCCAAATCGCTAATTCCCAATTGTATTGATTTGCATTTTGGTGTAGCCAATTTCGTGATTCGACAACTCCAACTTTAACTTTTTTGGAGGACCTAAGTGCAAAAAGTAAAAATAATCGTATTACGCTGGAATGTGATGCTACCCTATACACCCTCGTTGTATTTTCCAAGACCACAATGAAATATTTATCAACAATCAAGCGCAAGAACATATCCATAATTCTTTCCAATTTCCCTTTTTTACTTCTATTTAATCAACTCTAAGTTACTCAAAAACATGTACTAGCGCTTTTCAATATATCATCAAAAAATCATTTATTTTATATTTCTATATTAATGCAAGAATAACAAAAATCATGTATTTTGGAGAGAAGGATAATGTTGTAACAAATTTTTGGGCAATAGCGTAAATTTTCATAAATAGATTTTAGACTCTTCCGTTCACCCACTGTACCTAGAGTTTCAAAGACGCAATCATATCTTATTTAATTGCATTTTAGTGGCTTCAATTTTGATATTCACCGCCTCAAATTTCTTCTATGGACGTAATAGTAAATTTTAAAAAATTATTCTATAGATAAAATAACACTAGCACCGGCATTGCTTTCAGTCATACCAGTGTTAAGTTATGGTGGGAAAATGAATTTTCATTCATAATTTTGGAGGGATTGTTTAAATTTTGGAAATGTTGGACTTAGCACCAGTATTAGTTACTTAGACACCGGTATCAGTACCGGTTCTACATACTTGGAACTTTTTCCCATGTTTGCTCTTGGGTCCAAAAAATAATAATTGTACCCCCATTTAAAACAGCCATAATTAGCTACTTTTCATATACACATTACTGGTATGAGCCATTTTGGCATCAATTTTTGTAATGGTGCTCCATACTTTTAAAAAATCCTCAGATTGTCTCTCGAGTTCATGTTTTATTTTAAAAAGTGTTGTAAACTAGCCTTAAGCAGCAGTTTTCATATACATAGTACCAGTATGAACCATTTTGGCACCGGTTTTTGTACCGGTGCTCCATACTTAAAAATAATTCTCAGATTTGCTATGGGGTTCATTTTTTTAAAAAAAACATGGAATGTAGCCTTAGGAAGCTCCTTTTTATACATATGTAACAATATCAGCCATTTTGGGCAAAGGTTTTTGTACAGGTACCGGTGCTAGGTACTTAAAAAAGAGCCCAACTTGGTTCCATCTGAACCATTGATTTCTTTTGTTGATTGAATTTCAACCATTAAATCTTTGTTTATATAAACTAAATCTGAAACATTAAATCTAACTAGCCCTCATTTCCTCTCACTCCTCCTCCACCACCTCTCGATCTCCACCGCCGCCCAACCCCACTTTGAAGGCTTAGACGCCGACGCCGACCCCATATCCACCATCCTCACGGCGCACCATCCTCAACGCTATCTCTCAGACCAGCTCTGGCGCCATCTCCTCGACCCCATCTCGCAAAGCTTCACAAAAGTTATCGGGTTCAGCTCATATCTGTGGCCCCCAGCTCTAAGCGCCACTACCGCGTTGCGCCTCAGCCCTTGCTTCTGACCTCACCTTCAAGGTTCTAATTCTTTGATGTTATCTAGGTTTTAAGGATATTAGGTTCTAGTGTTTATGATAATTGATGTTGTTAATAGATGTTTAGGTCTAGTTTGTTCTTGGAATTGTGGGTATTTATGTATTTTCAGATATATGTAATGAATTTCAAACTCGTGGTTACTAATTTTCAAGTTTTCTTACATGAAATTCTGGTTATTCTGTGTTTTGTTCGTCCTATTATTTTTCATGAATGTCTGTCTTTCATATTCCGGCTGGTGAGTTTATTCTCATTGGCCAGATTTTTTTGGATCACCTATTTACTAGTACCGGTACAAACGAATATAGGCACCGGTATTTTGACCCGTACCTAAGTAGTAGGTTTTGGAATGTAGATTTTAACACCGGTAGTGTATATAGATGCTGGAATCTATATTCAAGAACTGATATACACTACCGGTGCCTTTGTAATTACGTTTAAGCACTATCTAGTCCAGGGACTAGCAATACCGGTGCCTATGTACCGAAATACCGGTGCTCTAGGGGGTTCCTGCGGTAGTGGTAATTATTAACCACGGTTTTGATCATTAAGTTTTTTTTCTCACTATTTATAAACATGGAACTATTTTGACAATACAAACACTATGCACTATATAACATGAATCACAATTATCATACTTCATGAAAATATTCAATCTTTGTTCTATAAGGAAAATAACAATAACAAAATCACTACTCTCTCTGTCCCAACTATATATGCAAAAATTAACTTTTTCAAATTGACCCGAACTATTTTTTACCATTAATATCTTTAATTACACATGTTTAAGATTGATCAAAAATTAATATTATAAAAAAAATGTTAACACGATTCTAATGATATCGAGCACGATAATATATTATCTTATATATTACTTGAATTTACTTTTCTAATTAACAAAGTTTGACTAAATGAATAGTTACCATTGCCAATAGAGGTGGGACAATGTGTGTAATAAAATTACAAAATGGACATGTAATGGATGGAAGACAACCTCTATTAATTTGTACCAGAAATGCTCCATCCTCCAGTACTTGTGGATATTTGAGGGTAGTAATTTGATTGAGCACTTGGATTATTGTAATGTTGTGAATGGAGTTTGGGAATCAAAACTAAGGTAGTGGTGCCAAACTACGATTATTGCATATTTTTGGGCTATTGCACATTTTGTGGTGGGCTACTGCACTTGAATTATTCTAACAGTTTAAACCTTTTTGATATATATATATATATGATTATATAAATATTTACTCACAAATTTCGATAAAAAATGTTCTATATATCATTTCATAATAAAATATTAACCTTTTGTTATTTTTCCGATTATGTGTTATTTTTATATATATACACAATGAGATATTTATGGTTTTAAATATATTTTATAGAGTTATATATTTTAACAAGTAATGATTGGTTAGATATAGTAAAGAAATAAAATCAGTAACATATAATAATATTGTTAGGTTATTTTTATACAACTTGAGTTTATTTTAGTGTAAATAACTTTAATACCCCAGTTGACGATATATCTATAACAAAACACCAAAACACCAGCACATAAGGTGAACAATTTATATTATATTGTGCTTGGGATGAACTTATCTACACACTTTATAGATGTAATATAACTATAATTATCCTTCAATAATTAAAACTTTAAATTATTTTTTAAAAATATTTAACAAACATTCTAAACTTAATGTATCATGTAACAACTATAATTATCATGAAAGAAATGTAATGAGAATTTTGTATTGAATAAATAAAACAGATACAAGTATTAAAATGTTTGTGAGAAAATTAAACAAAAGTCAGTGGCATTGTCAAATTAAAGAGGACCCTCGTTCAATTTCCCACAACAACATTTTTTTTATTCTGCCCAGCTGCTAAAGTGGTTTTAAATTGTACATAAAACCTTGGGTTCTTAGGAGACCTTTTCTTTTTATAAAACGTTTACAATGATTGAATTAGATAAAATCAATTTTATCAAAAAGTTATATCAATTAAAATTTGTTTAAATAAATATAGCCACGTACATAATTATTATTAAGAAAATAATACAATTAACATATACAATTAACATCAGGTTCACAAAAGCTGATGAACAAAGGAAAAAGCTGTTTAAATACTTTAACAAGTGGTCAAAATCTGCATTAGTTAGAGGTATTCTAATGAGAATATGGAAGTTAAAAGAGATCAGAAATCTTGAGGATTTGGCTGAAACCTTGAAGAGGCTAGGGAAGCCATTATGCAGGTTGAGCAAGAAAGAGTTTGGCAGTATTGGGGAAAGGACTGATTTAGCCACGGAGAAATGGAGGAAAGCCCTAACAGAATTGAATGAAAAACCTGATTCAAGATCTCTCCAGAAGCAGGAACAATCAGCCAGGAAAGAAGCTGAGAACCTAAAAGAAGCTGAGCATAGTTACTTGCAGCAGAAAGCAAAAATGGAGTGTCCGAATGAAGGGTAAGAACAACCAAATTATTCTATGCCTCCCTGGAAAAAAGTACTTAAACCACATTGTAGCAATAAAAAGGATGATTAGTTGATAATGGATCAGAAAGTGGTAGAAGAAGAGTTTATCAATCACTTCAAGAAGTAGTTGGGGGGTAGAAGTGCAAACAAAGAAGCTTGACCCTGAAGTGGTTAAATATGGTGCAGTATTAAGTCTGGAAAGACAGGTTGAACCAATAAGGCCAGTAAGAGTGAAGGGATTCTGAAAGAAGTGAAGAGCATTCATTCTAACAAGAGCCATGAGAAGGATGGATTTTCAAGAAAATTCTTTAAAGACAGCTGGGATGTAGTGGGAGAGGATGTCACAGGTGCAATCAAGGGTTTCTTCATGGGTGATCCAATTCCAGGTACATTTAAAGACGCAGTAATTACTTTAATTCCTAAAGTAATACAACCTCAAGCCCCAATTAATTATCAGCCTATATCTTACTGCTCAGTTGTGTATAAGACTATTACAAAGATATTGTGCAATAGATTGAAAAATATACTGCCAGAGATCATTAGTATAAAACAATGTGCATTTGTGAAAGGGAGGTTCATAGCCCATAACATTATACTAGCTCAAGAACTGATGCATAAATATAACGTAATGGGGATGAAGCCTAGCTGTGTTGCTCGGGTAGATGTCAGTAAAGCATTTGATAGCTTGAACTGGGATTTTATTATGAAGTGGCTGACAAAACAAAGATTCCCTAGCAAGTTTGTTGATTGGATCAAAACTAGCACAATGAAGTTTGGAATTTGTTTAAATCTAAATGGCAGGGTTTGTGAAAGTTTCCAAGCCATGAGAGGAGTAAAACATGGTGATCTAATTTCCCCCCTGATATTTGTAATATGCATGAAATATTTGACAAGAATGTTGAATAGAGAATATGGGAAAAGACATGTAGATTACCATCAGAGGTGTAAGAAAGATGTTCATTCTCTTTTGTTTGCAGATGATATACATGTGTTCAGTGCAGCAAATAGAAAATCGTTAGAAAGTATAAGGAGGATTCTAAATGTTTTACATATGTAAATGGTCTGGCAATTAATGAAGGTAAATCAAAAGTGTTTTTCTCAAAAATGGATGAAGGTATCAAGGAGGGGCTGACACTAGTACTTGGAGTTATACATGGGAAGTTTCCAATGACTTTTCTTGGACTTCCAGTTTCATATGTGAAGTGAAATAAAGCAGATTGTGAAATGATGATTGAAAGGCCGAGGAAGAAAGTTAAGGGTTGGTCTGCAAAAAACTTGTCTGTTGCAGGTAAACTTCATTTGATTAATGGAGTATTACTGAGCATAACTGGATACTGGCTAAATGTGATGAAAGTTCCTGAAGAAACACATAAAAGGATAGTAAAAATATGTACTGCCTATCTATGGGGCAAATAAGAAGGGCAGAGAGGGTTTACCGCAATAGCCTGGGATTCATTGTGCAGGGGGGAAAAGAAAGGTGGCCTAGGGTTAAGGGAGCCTTCAGTGTAAAACAAAGAAGCACTATGTAAATATCTTTGGGACCTGGCTAAAAAAAGATATTTTGTGGGGAAAATGGGTACAAGAGTACTATTTGAAGGGAGAAAATGTAGAGAACTGTAAATTCTCTACTACACACAGCTGGCCATAGAGGGAACTAATGAAAATCAGGAATGGTTTCTTCCCAAAATGGAAAGGCTGTCTGAAGGAGAACCGAAAATTGGAGATATATATGAGACGATGATGGGTGGACAAGAAGCTAAGTAAAAAAGCAAAATAGTTTGGTGCAAAATGATCTTGCCAAAGCAGAAGTTCTTTGACTTGATGCTTTTAAATGGAAAACTGGCTACCACAGATCAATTACAGGCTTTTAATGTGTTATCAGGGCAGCAAAACTATGTGATGTGCCAATGAGTACAAGAAACAGCCCAACATATGTTCTTTGAATGTAATTATACAAAAGAGTTGATGTTAAAGGTGCAGGCCCCTTGTTGTAGAAATTTGAGGGAGATGAAGAAGAAAGTGATGGTATTGCTGAGGAGGAAAAAAGAGAAGCAAGTGAAGCTGATGATTGTGGGATACTACAACATCTGGCAGGAAAGGAACATAAAGGTATTCAGAGGTTTAGAGTTAAAAACAGGTACACTAGCCTTCCAAATATGTACTGAGATAGAATGGAGAAATAGAGGGAAGTGAATATGATAGCAGAAATAGGGGAGAAGATGTGTCAGGTTCCAGTTTTGTAATAGGATGAGAAAGGGTATGTGATAGATTGAGGGTAAAATCTATAAAATTGTAAACTTTTGGACTTTATTCAATATACAAGGTGTTTAAAAAACATATTATAATATTATTTAATTATTTTCATATATAATAATATTATTAACCTATTTAAAAAAATTTATTTAGTTTTTCTTATCTAAGTTTAATATAGTATTTTTTAATTAAATGTATTGCGAACGACCTAACGTGAACATAATATTCACCAATTAAATAAAATATAATTAATATTTTAAAATAATAATTAATATTGTTAAATCAAATATAAATATTATTTCCAAGTTAGGAGATTTATGAATTATGAACATCTGAATACAAAATACTCTAATTCGTTAGTAACATAGTATAATCTTTAAGCGATAACGCCTATGCATTAATAATGGTTACTCCATCCGTCCCATTTTAAACTTTACCTTTTGACTCTTAACAGTTAACTTGACAAATGTTTGATCCTTAATATCTTTCATTAAGGATAATTAAAAATTGTGAAAATTTGATATTTTGCAATTAAGTGTTATACGAATCTAACAATGTATCACATAATATTATTTATACTAATATACCAATTCAATTTTTGGGTCAAAGTTATAAACTTTTGACCAAATGTATAGTTAAATTGCAGTTTAAAATGGGATAGAAGTAGTACATAAATATAGTATTTTTCACAAGAGAATCATTTTTTTAAAGATCGAGAGTATACATAAAAAAGAATATTTTGTAGAAAAGTATAATATATTAAAAAAGTATTCATTTTTCATTATAATGACATATTTGCCATATTAATCTGATCAAGATCCAAATTGAATAAATCGAAATCTGATCAAAGTCGACGCGAAAGATGATGTATTCGAAAAGTACCAAAACTTTACCGACTCAAACCAAACCCGAGCCGAACCCGATTCAAAAGAGGTATGCCTGAATTGTAGCTGAAATCGAAATACCTTGAACCAAACCCGCTCCAATCTAATATTTTTCAAAACTGTCAAATGACATCTGAAACCGAACACCCTAGATGAGGAGCCGATACTCAAACATAAAACAATCTATTGAATCATACTCGCACGAACCGATTGGGTCTCAGTCATACCAAATATACCCGTTTGCCAGGTCTAGGTGAGATTAAATCAATGCGTAATTAGTTCTACAAATGGCTGGGAGTACTTATTAGCAGCAGGCCATCCATACAAAATCTTGCATATTATAATTAAATGAAAACAATGAAAGAAGATACCCACAAACAAAAAGAAAGCCGGCCTCAACCAGATAGAATCTTGCGTATATATATTTTATGATAATCGGGGACTCATTCATGCACGCGGATTAATTGTTTCCTTGGCGAAAAGACCAAATTTGACCTAATTTTTTCACTCTATATATACAGAAGCCAATTATCCTTTCATTTCATCCTTAAACATTAAATCTTCCCCATATCAGAGTATTCCTGCCAGCTTCTCTCTCTCACTAACAAAATGGCAGCCCCCATGAATGTGATAACCATCCTTTTATGTGCCGTGGCCCTAGCATTTTCACACCATTGTAATGCATCAGATTCTCAACCTCTGCAGGATTTTTGTGTAGCTGATCCTATTCCCAAAGGTACATCAATTAATTTATTATTATTACATGTTCCTATGAATTTGATCCTAGTGAATGTATGTTAATGATCATTTGGTTCAGTGAATGTGAATGGGCTCGCGTGCAAGGATGAGAAGGACGTGACTGCGGACGATTTCTTTTTCACCGGATTACACAAGGCTGGAAACACCTCCAATGCATTGGGTTCCAGAGTCACTCCCGT
>JAULKM010089426.1:0-11296 GCA_032355605.1 Rubia tinctorum
CTCGAGCACTATGAAATCGACTACAAGAACTTCCGAATCGGATCAACGGTTCACCCGTGGCGACCAACCGAAGACCGATCGGGCGGGTGAAGAAGGCCGAGCGCGCGGCCCGGGTGCTCAACCGCGCAGCCGCGCGCACGAAATAACGAAGAAAACTAGCCCCCGGCATATGTGTGTGTGTAAAAAAAATTCACATTTTTCAAAAAAAATTGTGTTGCACAAAATTCCCCAAAGGTGGGCTCATACTACATAAAGATCATAAAAAACAAAAAAAATCTTCCCAAAAACATTCCCACATAAACAAACTAAAAAATGTGTCCTCACATCTAAAAACAAACAACAACCAAAAGTTCGAAGATCCAAATGAGGGAAGGAAACAAAAACAAAGGAAAAACAGTCATCAAAACAGTCATCAACCAAATAAACAGAGGAGATGCCACCATGAAGGTGTATCAACCCCTCCCCAAAACTTAGTTCATGTATTGTCCACAATGCACGTAACCACAGTGAGAAGAAGGATTGGAGGCACCGAAGAGTCCACTCTATTTTCTCCTTTTGAAATTCATCACCAGGATTCTTGCATCCAAAAATAAGAAAACCAAGAGTAGCACAGTTCTATACAAGAATTTGATGACTAACAATCCCAAAAACACCACCAAAAATCATATATAGTCCAATAATCATAAAATTATCAAAATCTACTAACACAAAATGAAAACACCATTTCTTTATTGGCGTCCTCCCGACTTATTTGCAATAGGAGATTTCATGTTTGCATTTGCTCACTAAGGAGGAGATTGCCCTCCTTGTCTACTCCCAAATTCCCCCATTCTAAATAAGGTCTTAACCTTTTCACATTGCCTAACCACTTGATGTCATTCTCCTCATCTTTTACCTCTCTTGCTCCTTAATCATATACTTTGGTTATCACATATGGACCCCTACCCCCCTCCCCACCTTGACCACAATTTATCCAGAAAAAGACGTAGTCGAGATTGGAAGACAAGATCTTTTTGTTCCACAAAAAAATCCTTCTTTACTATTTTTCATCATGCTGGGCTTTCGTCTTTTCCTTGTAAATTAATGCGGTGTCATAGGAATCACGCCTAAATTCTTCAAGTACTTGTATTTGTAACTCTCTATGTTTCCTAGCTTCACTAAAGTTCATATTTAAGCGTTTAACGGCCCAATATGTTTTGAACTCGAGTTCGACCGGGAGGTGGCATCCCTTGTAAAGAGAATCCGGAAAGGTGATATGCCTATGGGAGTTTTGTATGCGGTCTCCCAAAGTGCATCATCCAATCGGGCACTCCAATCCTTTCAAGATGGTTTTACCGTCTTTATAAGGATGGTTTTGATTTCTCAATTAGATATTTTTGCTTGACCATATTTTTATGGGTGGTAGGCGGTGGATGTCCTATGGGTCACTCCATATCTTTTAAGCAAAGATTCCATGATTTTATTACAAAAGTGAGTACCTCTATCACTAATTATGGTTCAAGGTATACCGAACCGGGAGAAGATGTTGGATTTTAGGAAACTCATCACTGTTTCCAAGTCATTTTTCTTTGTTTCTTTGGCCTTAATCCATTTGGACATATAATCCACCACCATTAGGATATAATAATTAACTCCGAACTCGGAAAAATGACCCATAAAGTCCATTCCCCACACATCAAAAACCCCAACCAGCATTGAGAGAACTTGGGCCATCTCATTTTTGAATGAGATATTGCCCATATTTTGGCACTGATCGCAAGCTAGGATGAAATCTTGGGTATGTTTCAACATGTTGGACCAATAAAACCCACATTCCGCTACCCTCATAGCAGTCCTCTTATACCTGAAATGTCCTAGTCCTACATCGGAAGAATGGCAAAGTTTTGGGATTGGTTCCACCTCATCTTCGGAAACACACCTCTTAATCACTTGATCGGAGAAAGTTTTCCAATAGTAAGGATCATCCCAAAAAAACTCCTTTGCCTCATTTACCAACCTATCCTTTTTTGTTTGATAAAAGGAGGGGGGAAACTCCCCCGTGGCAAGGTAGTTCACTATGTCGGCATACCAAGGTTAGCTAGTTGTCACCCCGAACAATTATTCATAAGGAAATTCTTTCTGAATGGGTTCCAACTCATAATTTTCCTTAGTGGAATTTAGGCTCTCAAGGGTTGTCCATCTACTCAGATGGTCGGCCACAACATTCTCACTACCCTTTTTATCTCTCACTTCAAGGTCAAACTCACTCAAATAAGTATCCACCTAATGATCCTAGGTTTCACTTCCTTCATAGTCATCAAATGGTGAAAAGTTGCATGATGTTTGTACACAATAACCTTGGTGCCTAAAAGGTACCGTTTAAACTTATTAAGTGCAAATACTACAGCGAGTAAATCTTTTTATGTGGTGGAGTAATTACGTTGTGCATCATTAAGAGTCACTGATGCATAGTAGATGACATGTGGTACTCTTCCTACCATCTAGCCTAACACCGCTCATATGGCATAATCACTTACATCACACATTATTTCAAATAGAAGGGACCAGTTTGGGGTTGAATAATAAGAGTAGTAGCAAGCATCTCTTTCAGAGTGTCAAATGATTTTATACCCTCATCATAAACAATGAACTCAACGTCCTTTTACAACAATTTTCATATAGGATAAGAGATCTTATAGAAATCCTTAATGAATTGCCGGTAAAATCTGGTGTTCCCTAAGAATAATCTAATGTCTCTCACACAAGTGGGGTTAGGTAGGGATTTTATTGTGTCTACTTTAGCCTTATCCACCTCTAGACCTTAAGCCGACACCATATGACCTAGAACGATGCCCATTTCTACCATAAAGTAACATTTTTCGGAGTTTAAAATGAGGTTAGTGTCAATACACCTTTCTAGCACGAGTGCTAGATGGTGTAAACAAGAGTCAAAGGAATCTCCATGAATGGTGAAATCATTCATAAAGATTTCAATGAAGTGCTCCATAAAATCCTAGAATCGACTAACCATACATCTTTGAAAAGTACCTGGGGCATGGCAAAGACTAAAAGGCATGATCCTATAGGCAAAAGTGCCTGAGGGGCATGTGAAGGTATTTTTCTCTTGGTCCTCAGGATCGATAGCTATTTGAAAATACCCTGAATAGAAATTGAGGAAGCAATAGTAAGAGTGACTGGCTAATCTCTCAAGCGTTTGCTCGATGAAAGTAAGGTAAAACGGTCCTTGCGAGTTACTACATTTAAGCGGCGATTATCAATACAAACTTACCACCCATTTTGAATATGAGTGGGAACTAAGTCCCCGTCCTTGTTCCCTACCATGGTTTCTCAGTTTTTTTGGCACTAATTGAGTGGGAATCACCCACTTACTATCAAAAATAAGATATATCACCCCTGTCTTAAGTAGCTTAAGAACTTCTCCTTTAACTACTTCCATCATCGGCCGGTTTAACTGCCTTTGAGGTTGGCATACGGGTTTTTTCTCCTCCTCCAATAATATACGGTGCATACAAGTTGAGGGACTTATACCTTTAATATCAGCTAAAGTCCAACCTATGGCTCCCTTGAATTTCCTAAGTACCATAATCAACCTATCCACTTGGTCACTACTGAGCTTATTTTAAATGTTATGTCTCTCCCTCGCCTAAGAAAGTATACTTCAAGTCTTCAGGTAAAGGCTTAATTTCGACTACAGGTGATTCTTCTATTGAAGGCTTGGTCTCAGGTATCACTAAGTCATCTATGTTCTTGGGTAAGGCCTCTATGTGGGTCTCAATTAGGGGATCAACCTCCCCCACATTCTCCATTAAGCTAGCATTCTTAGGGTCAAAGTGAACATCATTCAAAGGATTATCATCTAAGGTCACATCCATGGAAAAATCAAAAGCCTCTTGCACAATATCATCAAGACCATTAATTTAGACTGGAGGGGATTCATCAACAATGCAATTTATACTCTCATTCATCTTAAATTCCACAATGCATTTACCCCACTCTAAAGTTAATCTCCATGTATGCACATCAACTTTAGCCTTAGCGGTTTTCAAGAAGGGTCTCCCTAACAATATAGATGTGGTATCCTTTTCATTTACCATGTATAAGATATGAAAATCATCCTGGAATGTTAGTCCATTCACACAAACCATCACATCTTCCACGATACCTCTTGGATATAAGGTGGAGTGATTGGCCAAATGGATTACCACCCCGGTGGCATGCATTTTTGGCAATTTCAATGACCTACACAGAGAGTAACGTATAACATTAGTATATGCCCCTAAATACACCATAGAATATTTAATCAAAGTCACTTGGATTGTGTAAGGAATAACAAACATTCCAGGATCTTTACACTAGGAGGAAGGTCAATTTGCATGAGAGAAGGGAGGTGATTACTAGATTGTTCTACCATTTTATGCCTATAGTCATGCATTGAAAAACATATTATTTTTTACCAAATTTTCACATTCAGGAATAAAATTGATAGCATCAAAAATAGAAGTACTAACCTCATAATGGTAGAGAATACCAAATGACTCCTTGTTGTGCTTCTTCCTCGGCTCATCCAAAAAATGTGGTGGTGGATCTTCCTTATCCAATAGCTTCATATTCCCCGCTACTTGGCTTTCCTTTCCTATTAAGTCGCTCACTTACCCACCCCCCCCCCTCCCAACTTTCTCAACGATCGAGGAGAGTTGAATTCCAAAATCGGTGATGCAGTCAAATACTTGGTTTTGGACTGAATCACTAGCTTTACAAAAATTGGTCAAAGCCCCAAGTATTTCTTCACATGCACACTTAGGGGTGTATCCCATGACTGAATCGGGTGAGTCAAGGTATGGTTTCCACGCTTATTCCCGTTGGTCTTGTAATACAGCAAGTTCCATCTCTCTCCCATAATCACTTAGCCAAGATCAAGTCTCTGTAGGGTGATCGTAGTGACACACCCTACAAAGTCTCATGTGTTGAATACTTTCTCCCTACACATTCTATTTTTTGGTTTTTCAATAAAAACAAAAGAAAAGAAAATACAAAAGGTTTGAAATTGTAGTGCAAGGGTCCTGAATTTGCACCAAGGACTCAAGCAAAACCTATTCTAGAAGATAAGTACTAGACCTCTAGACTAACATTCTTGGCAGCGGCGCCAAAATTTGATCTGCCTTCCCTCGGGATCGTCAAACTATGAGAGATCAATTAACCCGAGGAATGGCTTCACGGAGCTAAGAATTTATATTGTTGCTCTCATTCCTACTACTATGATACCAAAAAGGGTAGATAGTGGCAAGATCACGATCGTCCACAGAGATGTCAGGTATCTAAGAATCAACTTAACACAGTTGCAATCGGGTCTTCAATCTGATCACGCATCAGGAATAGTTAGTATTGTTAAAAAGGCTTTGGGGGTTGTTGACAACTAGTAACATGCAATTAACACGAGAATAAACTATGTAAACTAGAAATCAGGGAGTATTTGCGTAACATGATCAATGTTATTTTGAACCTTGATTCCATCACTTACAAGAACTACAAACCTATTTTAGTGTTTGTGACATGTGGTGTGATCGATGGTCAACACTTCCCTATACCTATCATGTAGGGTGCACATGTAATTTTCCATCGGTACCGCCTCCGTAATTAGGGGACCGCAACAATGGCCCTGCCTGTTGTGCAGATCTGAATCTCTCCTGTGCTATTACATCTTTGGCACTACACCACGAATGTTTCTCCCTAGGCATAAAAAGGCAAAGGAGGGTGAAGAACCTTATCGATGTCTCTAGGGTTTCAAATAGATAACCATAGTTTTCTACTCTAACTATCTTTATCTGTAACCCTTCGGGCTAGTTTTTGGCTAAGAATAGTGTATCGTTGATCATAATGCTGACTCGGAAAACTAGGTGCACACACCCACGCGGTTCCGGACTATCGTTACCCCAAGTACATCTAGGTTTCCTTCCCTGGGTGATATCAATAATTGCGCCAACATGAAAGTAGACTGCGATGTGTGCCAGTCTTAGTATGACAACCATGCAATTAATAAGAACATGAAGAAAAAGCAAACATAATAATCACAAACACATAGAAATAGAAATAGATGGATCTAAGGAATCTCACAAAACAAACATTAATTCATGAATATAAACACAAACCCCAAGTAAATAAACTACTCACTAAGCATTGAATCCAAATATTTCACTGGATTCAATGCCTTTAGGCAAAACAAAAAATAAAGAGAAGAAGAGAAAATATCCTAGAGAGAAGGAAGAGTTTCATTTTCTTACTAGCCTACTCTTGAAGTCTAAAATTGAGCATCTCCCTAAACCCTAGTAGACATAGGTAAATATTTATATGGTAGAAGGGAATTAGGCCTTGAAAAATACCCATAATAGGCCTAAAAACCCTAGCAGCTTCAATTGATGCGGTCAGTGAAAAATGGCATGGGTCGTCCAAGGTCGTGCCTGTGCGAGACACACAGTACGACACTGCTCATGTAGTCCTCAGCTGGCGTGGACCACACGGTCTGGCATGAGCCGTGTACAGTCGAGCCGCTGCAATCGGCACGGACTGACACGGATCGTCAGCTAGTGTCCCATTTTGAACTTCTGATTTGCGCACCCAATGTCGTTTGGCGTGGCCTGTTGGTTGGAATGACTTTTAGCTCAGTTTAACTGTGCATGCCGTGTCATTTTTCGAACCCCTTGGGCTGGTCTTCACATTTGGAACTTGAAACGATAAGGTCTGTGCCCATACTTAGTCATTGGAGCGAGTTTAGAGGCATGACCTTCATGGACCGACACAAATCGTGTTGAGGGGTTGTGGCACGGCCCATGTTGGGTGGCATGGGCCATGTTAGTAACCCCTGGCACGGACCGTGCTACCCTAGATTGGCCCATGCTGGATCTCGTATCGGTCAGACGGCCGGTCGGCTTGGTGATTTAGCTGGTTGGCATCGTCTTCCATTCTTTACATTTTAAACTTCAATTTTGTCTTTCCCAGCTCAATTCCATATACTAACACGCTTTCGAGTTCGTAGCCTTCTATCTACTACCATCCTCGCAAATGACCTTCAATATTTTCTACCATTATTACGAACAGCCTTCAAATATCTTCTACCGCCCTCGCGGATGGCCTTTTACAAAATAATGTAAAAATAGTCGCGGGCAACCTACTTGTAAACTTACATAGGAAAATATAGGTGCTCGTGAATACAAAGTGTCCATTAGCTTCAATTAAGTCAATACAACTTTGAATTTAGACAGGAAAACAAATAATGATCGTCTAAACCCTTTGTCGTGTAAACCTAACTAATTCTAGCAATCAACAAAACAAACAAGATAATAAATGTATCAAATGCATTAGTTTACACATGTATGAATGTACATATCAAGAGCTCCTCATTAAATATTACAGTTCTAATTGTTGGTCTAAATGGCAATAAGAAGGGTACGCAAAGGATAAGTTGTCCTAATTGTGTTGTTGCTTAGTAACATCTGTGTGAAACCACCAAACAAAACCATTCACAGTAATCAAGCATCAAATTACACTACCAAAAGGATAAGGGGTCCTAATTGTGTAGTTTTTTAGTAATACCTACGTGAAACCACCAAGCAAAACCAGTCACAGTAATCAAGCATCAAATTATACTAGTGTAGGAAGGTTCTATTAAAGGCAGTTATATCGGATCATTAAAGGAACTTGGAGATGAAATTTTCTTGCAAGGATACCTTTGGAGCTCTAATCTTACTTGAGCTCGTCACATATTTGCTAAGCCCAATAGGCCTAGAAGGTTTTTTAGGAAAGCATTCCAAGACCTAAATATGGTGTAATTTAGATTTTTTTGGCAACCTTGGAGCAATCAAAGGATGGTGGGGGAGAAGAAGCATCCATTTCTACTTGGATGATAAGGAATACACTAGGTCACACCGGGACGTTGCCCAAGCATTCAGGTGGAAGTACAGGAAGGAGATTCCAAGGACTCACTGACAAGGCCTTCAATTCTCATTGAGCAATTTTTGGGGAATCCTTTCGGGCACAGAGAGAAAACATATTTAAAAGAGAACGGCGATTGTCCATCTGGAATTGCGATACGTTCAGAGATTGATGGCCATGGGAGTGTTCTGTCATGGGGAGATCTCACAGTGTCCCGGGTCGGATGTCCAAGTCTTTTGGGCAATGACTCCAGAGGGGAATTTTTACCCCAGCATGGTTTCGGATTTTGTAGATGAATGCATTGCAATGGGGAACAAAATAGGTGGAAAGATTCCTATAAGAGACATGGTTGGACTTCTAGCCCAACACTTGGGTCATTCGGTTCCCTCTCCATTTGAGGTGGCAAATTTGGGTCATTCAGGGACACGGTACACAATAGACAGGCTGGCGAAAGCAGGTATGGTGGCCACCACGACTTTAGAGGATCACTTCGTATGGCAATAGGTGGCTCCTCGGTGAGCAATTATATGATTCTCCCCCAGACAGAGCATACATCTATCAATCAGGATACAGTGTTGGAGGACCTTTTCATAGCTCCGGATCTGAGGCTTGAAAAGGATTTCTACATAATCCTATCAAACCCGTATATATACATCGAGGAGGATAATAGAGAGACCCCACTTAGGGTACCAAATTTCCGTACTCAGATATCCACATATGTCCACCACCAATTCTGCATATTCGGTGAACAGCTTGCGAGATCTACCCGACTAATGCAAGACATTAGTCATGCAGTGGATGGAATGAGCTTGCACTTGGAAGAATTTGGGAGTAGGCTAAGTTCCATGGAGGGTACCATGCATACTTGGGAGTCCATATTGGATTCCATTGAGCGGGAGATAAAGGAGGAGTTTGCCATTGTAGGTGAGAGATTAGATGTCCAAGAAAAAACCATTGAACAATTGATCAAGAGATTCCACATCTCGAAGCTCGATGGTTTGGGGATTTCGTTTCTATCGAGAGGCAAGAAATATATGAAGAGGAGAGAAGAAGGAGGCACGATACAAAGCACTTGAGGAGGGACCTTCGGGGTCACATGAGTGAGCTTCACTAATTTTTTCTTACCCACTCATGGTTTTTATTGATTCATTGCATTGGGGACAATGCAAAGTACAAGTGTGGGAAGGGAGTAGTGAAACACTTAGGATTTTTCATCCTGGGATTCCTTTGTGTTTTTGGTGTTGTCTTATTTGGTGTTTTCTTTGGTTTTGAGAAGTTCGGTAGAATCTTTGGTGGTGTGATCTTTAGGTGGCTATCACTTTTTTGGGGAATGTTTTGGGATGAACCTTTTTGATGGTGTAATTTTTACTTCTCCATTATCTTTTTGTAGTATGAAGCCCAAATTTGAATCATTGTGCTACACAAAAATTTTGAAAAAATTAATATATACCCGACTAAATTGGAAATCTGAAAGGTCAACTTAGGCAAAAATGGGAAGTAAGTCTGGATAGGTCGAAAGGCCTAGGTAAAAATGAGAGTCTAGGCCCTGCTAGGTTAGAAAACCTAAGCAAAAATGAGAGGCCGTATGGAAAAAAGGTGAGATGGTGAGTTCAATATGTGTGAATGCCAGGATGAAAACCCAAAAGGGCTCCTAGGCAAAATGTGAGAAATTGAGAGAAGGCGGAAAATAAGTTGAGGATCCTTCGGCATTATCCTTGTTTGTAGCTATGTTGAGAATCTTGAGTTATCCTTGGTTACAACCAAGTTGAGGATCTTGTGGATTGTCCTTGGTGGTTTTTTCGGAAACAATCTTGGATTGCTTTTGGAGGAATATTCGGGGGAGTAGGCTAGTTCAACACTTATCTTTTGACTTACCTTTTTCTTCACAAGATTTAGGTTAGTTAGGTTACTTTAGAATCTTCAGGGAGTGTGAGAGTTGTGAGATACTTACTTCTTTGGGAGAACCAGGGTAGCTTGGGAATAAATCGAATGTATGGGCCAACTTCTCTTTGCATGCTATATTTCGCTCAGATCTTTTCTCATTTTTATTTACTCGAGGATGAGTAAAGGTTTAAGTGTGGGGGGTTGATTTGCACCATTATGTATGTGTTAGACAATGCATTTGACACATTTATTATCATCTTTAACTTGGTTGATTGCTAGTTTTAGTTAGGTTTACACGACAAAGGGTTTAGATGATGACTTTTTTGTTTTTTTATCTAAATCCCGAGTTTTGTAGACTTAATTGAAGCTAATGAACACTTTGTATTCATTGGAATCTAGATCTTCCTTTTTTATCTCATTAGTAGGTTGCTCGTGAGAAATTTGTATTATCATTTTGTAGAAGGCCATCCGTGAGGGTGCTAGTAGATTTGAAGGCCATTTGCAAGGGTGGTAGAAGATATTGAAGGTCATTTGCAAGGATGGTAGTATATTGAAGGCCACGGACTCCAAACTATGGTAGTAGGTGGAATTGAGCCCAAAAAAGGCATATTCGAACTTCAAGAAGGCCAAGGAAGAAATAGAGGGATCGTTGTATGCGGTTGCATTGATTTATGGGAAAGATATAAGGAGAATCATCCCTTGAGGGTGGAACCATTGGATTATTCTTCTCGAGCGCTATAAAATTGACTACGAGAACTCCCAAATTAGACCAACAATTCACGGTAACGGAGCAAACAAGTCAGCCGACCGGATCAGCAACGGTCAGCACGGACCAGTACGGGCCGCATCAGGCTGTCATAAGGGTCTCACCTAGCACGACCCATATCAATCAACACGGCTCATTCCATGGGTCCGGCACGAGGCGTTCCAAACCCCTGCATGGGTCGTGCCAACTCGTACTGGTCGTGTGCCCAATGTCTTCTTTTCACATGGTCTACACCATTTCAAGTCACCAATACCAAGACCAGTTTATGGGGTGCAAAGAACGACATGTTCTATGTCGAGATACTGAGCAAAATAAGGTTCCAGCAGACGGGGCAAGCTAAACGACGTGGGATGCGGATCAGAAGGAGAAAAAATTGAGTGCCGGTTGGCACGGGCAACGCCAGCACGAGGCCAGCACGAGCCAAGACCAATGTCCCACACCGGCAAGAGGGTGTCTCGACTGGCACGGGTCGTGCCAGATCCCAACCCATGTGCCAGTTGCAGCTGCTAGGGTTTTTAGCCATATTTGGGCCTAATATTTTTGCCCAATTCCATACTACTATATATATGGACGTATGTCTACCAGGGTTTAAGTTTATCCTCATTTTTATATCTCAAGAGTAGGCTAGAGAGAGAAAATATTATTCCTTCTCTCTAGGTTCTTTTCTTTTCATCTTTTTATTTTTCTTTTGCCCAAAAGTGTTGAATCCAATGAAATACT
>JAULKM010089437.1:0-11295 GCA_032355605.1 Rubia tinctorum
GTTTCTGAAAGGTCAACCCGATTAAACCGAACCAAATAAACCAAAACATTTGAAAACCGACCCGATGCCCACCCCTAGAAATTAGGGGTTGTTGGTGAATGACCCTTGATTAGACAAGATGAAGGGTGGGTTTCCCAAGCTCAACTTTTCTTTTTCCCCTTTTCTATCTTCCCTCCAACTGATATATAGATTTGAAAAACTGGATATTCATCGTGGGCCAACATTTATCTGTAGAATAATATCGTGCTATGTAATGAGATGTTGAATTCGTATTAATAAATATTTTGTAAGAAAGAACTATTCATTTTTAGATAATATTCGTAGCGCGATGAAATGGAAATTGTTACTAGTCAACGTTTGGTCATAGCAGTGACAGTTGGTCAAACACTAGTCAACGTTTGGTCAAAGAAATTACAGTTGGTCAAACAGTAGTCAACGTACGGTCAAAAAAATAATGGGTTGTCAAACACTAGTCCACGTCTGGCCAAACAAGTAATGAGCAGTCAAACACTAGTCAACAACCTGTAAAACAAGTAACAGTTGGTCACACACTAGTCAACGGCCGGTCAAACAAGTAACGTTGGCTCAAACACTAGTGTATGTCCGGTCAAAGAATATTCAACGTGCTACAAATATCTTCCGGTAAACTACATTCGTACTTCACAAGCAAACGGTCGCGAAAACACTAGGCTTCGTACAACATTGGTCTTCTAGTATACTACCCTTCTAGTACACTACCTTTGTACTACAAAAGTAAGGGTCGGACAAACACCAGACAGCGCACTGAGCAAGTCCTCGGGTTCACATGTATACGCACTACACAAGTAACGGTCGATCAAAAACTAGTCCACGGACAACCCAAGTCTTCCTGTTGACTAGTGAGCGTACTTCACAAGTCTTCTGGTGTACTACCTTAGAAATCTATATATTTGCGGCCAGTCTAACACTAATAGAGGGAAAATTTTCACCTACACTACTACCGGACATATATACTAAATCAAAGAGTGAAACATACGTTGGAAAGTAATTGGACAGGTATTCTATGTGAACAGGTCGAGTCATGGTAGACGTATTGTAAAAGTAAGGGTTCGTCAAACACTAGTCAACGCACTTAATGACCTACACTACTTGACTAAGTTGTGGATTTGAGTTGACCCTTAACCAGTTAGGCATTATATGTGCACTGTTGGACTGATGGTGGATGTACTATGCAAATGACTGTTGATCAGACACTAGTCTGAAAACATATATGTAATTTGACTTGCAGTAATTTATGGTCAAATCATAATTTTTTCACCATTAATCCGTCCACAAATATACGTACATATATATACACACATACATTCATATAAATATTTATATTCATGCATAAATGTAAATGAATACTAATATACATACATTTATGTACATATGAATGAATATATATATATATACACACATATCACTCACTAAGTATGTATTTTTAGAAATGTGACCAAAATATCATTCAAGGTATTTATTGTCATGGAACTTTAAAATATTAGTTAATATAGGACAATTATTTGAGTTGACCATGTACATATATTTCCCCTCTACAATGGAGATGAACATATGTACTGTACCTTTGACTATTTTCTTTCTAACAAAGCAAATTCCCCCCAAAATTTTGGTCCATGGGCGGGAAGTCTAGCACCTTCCTCTCTCTTTTTTAGGCCCCTCAGCCCTTCCCCTTCGTTTCGAAAATTTCACACCTTCTCTTTCCACTTTTCCCAAAATCAACTCCTCTCAATTTCCTTCTTCCTTCAAAGCATTATCAAAGAACATGTTGGGTCATGATATTAAGTAAATTTTTCCATGGAAGTTGAACCCATGTTCTCAAAAACAATTCTCTCCAAATGTAACTATTTCCTCTATTTCCCATCCTTGTAGCAATTTTGCTAAATTTTCTCCAACCCCCTCATTCACACGGCCGATCCACATTTCTTGGGTAAGGTTTCTCCCTTCGTAGGATACTTCACATTCCATATAGTTTTGTCAACTTCCAGTTGTCTTCTTCGTTCTACCAAGCACAAGAAAAGGTTAGTTGTATAATTATTGAGTGGATGCCAAATTGCATTATTTCCATAGTTGAGAGAATATAATTTGTTGCCCATCTTTCACTCTACAATTTCATGAAAATTGCATTTGATAGTGGTTGTATTTGTCAAAATACGATGTTCGAATATGTGTATGGTATTTGGTTTGGTTGGAGGAAAATAGGATTCATTCCTATTCTACTGAAGGGAGAATAGAATTCATTTCCTCGTTTGGTTTTGTTTGGTTTGGGTTCGGTAGGTTTTGCCACTGGAGCTAACTTTAATATGTCCTGGTTCAGCGAGGTTCATATGGAACTAGGAATCTCTTATTATGTGAGTGCTTTAATAGGTCCCGTTGCATGGCAACACTCGGATAATTTTTTCTCGGCTTTTACAATCTTCTCCCACTTGTTGCATTTGTGACGTGATGCGTATAAGCGTTCTATTTGCTTGAATTCATTTGCAAGAATTTTTTACATGTCCACCAATGAATCCTTTACATCTTTTACTCATGAAAGGGCCTTATTGCGTAGAATGGCGAAGGCGAAGAAAAAATTGGTTCTAAAAAACATAGTTCATACTGATGAAGTTGTGGAAAATTGTGACCCGCCAATTGAACAATATGAAAATGAGGACGTCAATAACTATGTTATGGATGATGCATCTACCTCAAAAAAATCGAATGATGACCATGAACTGAATTCGACCAAGGAAAAGGAGGAGAATTTGGACAAGTTCGAGATCAAGGAGTATTGCAAGCGTAGAGGTTCAGCCACATGTAAGTCAGTCTTGCTAGAAAGGCAAAAGAAACCCCAACAAATATTCTTTGATAAAGACTTTGAACCCATGGTTATGCGCAGTCAATGGTTCGGATATTGTGGCTATGTTATTCGACGACGAATCACTTCGGGGCATGACATAATTGGAAAGCTATTCTAGAACATGTTAATAAAGAATGAGCTAGGACATATAGACCAAAATGAGCTTCGATGAAAAGAATGAGTTCCGCAAGAAGTGGACGGTTTATGTGGGTGAAAAGTGGAGGAATTAAAAGGCGAAGGTGGCTACATCGTCGATGCCAAACCGGGTATCCATCTATGGACGGCGTATCGATGAATGGATACAAAAGAGTGGGAGCTATTTGTCAAACATAGAATGACCCCCGAATTCAAGTTCAATATTTTAGTCCCCATAGTTTATTTTATTCAATCGATAAATATATTTCACTAATCATTGACCATATAGGCTAAAAGTGATGTTGCAAAGGTAAGTACCGCAAATAAGGACTACGTCCATCACACAGGTACTGGAGGGAATCGCAAAATTGCATTGGAATTGGAGAAGAGGAAAAGGCGGGATAAAATGGATGAACTTATGAGTCAAGGTATTACTTTGAAGAAGTAGAGGCAGAAGTTGAAAGCATGAATTTCAAACTAGACTGATCAGAGGTGTTCCTGGTAGCAAATTGGGATAAGAAATTATCTGCCTACACCAATAATTCTGTTAAAAGAGCAGCTCCAACTATTGTGAGGAAATTTAAGACATAAGTGTGAAGCTACTTACATTCTCAAATCAAATGCATACTAATGGCTCTAAATTTTGTTTTTATAACTAGGAAAAACTTTTGGACAAGAAGCAGAAGGGAGAGTTGGTGATAGTAGGAAAAAAAATATCCTCGTACATGCAACGGGCAAAAAGGATCATGGGGGTCGTTGTAGAGGTTTCCCTACAATGACAAAGATTAAGGATGCCCTCCCACATATCGATGCCAGTCGTTACGCATCTAGTCGATGTGGGAGCACAAACAAAATAACATTTGAAGAAACTTCAAATGAGAAACATGTGTCAACGGAGGTGGTCGACCTCAATGAAAGGTTGGTTTCCTTCTTCGAGGCACAGACACATTGGCTAGGAGGACAATTGGGTAAACCTATTCCCGCACACTTGGATGCCCACAATTTCCTTGCTAAATTGTCCAACCCAACAAATAAAGACAGCCGGGTATTCATTCCTTCGGTATCCAGATCAAGTGACCAAGAGAAGGACCTTCACGATGACAAGGTATTCTATGAAATGACCCTTGTCACTTATTACGTTACGAACAATGGGATAGTAAGAATTTAGCGTGACAAAATGTTTCCCAAGTTTAATTAAATATATTTCACATACACACTTGTTCATTTGCCCCAAATATGTGATGATAAAAGAATTAGGTTATAGTTTGTGTGTTATTCATTGTCGATTTGGTTATTTCAAAAAGGGAAGCAGCTCTATTACTTGTTCATCTAGGAACGTGATTAAGGACGTGGATTTACGATGTTGTTGGTTGATTTCCTAATGGTGTTCATTTTGGATTCCGAATCAATGTCAATGTTGTTGGTTATGTGCATATATTTGGATGTGGTTAGTTGGGTGCATTTATTTAGTTGTCGTTAATTGTGGCCATGTATATGTTGTTAGTTCTGCTAATTTTTCTACTGAAATAATAGAGCGCCTGTGCACAGCTGCGGTCAGCGGCCAGTTTCGGTCCTCCCAGATGAATGTTAAAGAGCGGTTGCGCGTAGCTGCTCTCAGGTGCAAGATTTTTCATTCAGGTTTTTTGACCCCATTAAAAACTAATACATTCAGGTTTTTTGACCCCATTAAAAACTAATACCGCAGCTGCGTGCAGCTGCAGTCAGTGCCACTTCTATTTTCGGCTATCCCAGAATTACATAACAAAGAGGCTTTTCCCAGCTGCTCTCTCAGGCAAAAAATTGCAATAGCTTTTTCATCCCCGGATAGGAACTAATAGACCTGGGTTTTGACATAGACGATATCATTTATTTTATTAATTACCGACTAATCTTACCTGCTTTCTTGTGATTTTTTTTCAAAATGATTGCATTTCCATAATTATTTTGTCCACAGCTACTTTTCACAATTCCTTCTTCTAACGTTTTACTCAAATTCTCTGGTTTTCGTGCTCAGGTAGGTAAAAAGTGCTGCCGATATGTTCTGAACCATAATGGACAAAGAGACGTCGCTCCATTTGGTATCTTGCTTCCTAAGGATAAGGTAACGGACTTGCCTATCAGGTGGGAGCGAGTTAAGATTTGTGGACCTGTGATTATGCTGAAGACACCTTTGCCTATTGAACATGAAGAATTTGAGTTTATATCTGAGGCCATTGGATATAAGATTCTATGGCCATGAAAACTAATCGGTGACTTTAACCAATAAGAGGATCATGGGGTATGATAATTGTATGTTTAATATCGATGCGTAGATCTCTTTACACAAATAAACGTAAATTAATTCATCGTTCATATGATTACCTTGGAGAAAGAGAAGTTGTCGACTCGCAAATTGATCGTCGTTGAAGATGGAAGCGGTGAAACAAGGCTGACACCAAAAACTCCCGAGGAGGAAAAAGTGGTTTGACAAATAATTACATTACCATACTGGCATCAGGAAATATTGATAAACACATGTACACTCTCTCCCTAAAGGAGGTGGTCGGTCATGATGAAACTCCTAACGAACAGTTCCCAACCTATACTTGATCGATGAAAGGGGAGGAGTTCGGTGAATCAATTCCACCCAACTCGGTTTATGACCTTCAACTTTCCGTAAGGAATCATTTAACCCTTCGCAGATCCCACCAACTTCTGAATTATATTCCCATGAAACTCAACTATATCACATTGTCAAATATGATTACAAAAGCATGTATCTTGCAGGGGGTCACAAAAGACCAGGAATGCAATGTTGTTGTGCAACAGATCTGTGAATTTATATGTTCAGCCACTCAAGTATTTGGACCTTACAAAATCTTCCGCATCCCTTTCAGTTCGGCTGTGTTAAGATCCAATGACATCTCCATGACCATTTTTATGGACAAACTGAAGTTGTTCATGACCAACCTCAACAACGGACATAAAATAGAGTGGATTAGTGGATCACAACTTGATCTATGGGCATCATAAGAATGCATGCTCACAATATTATACATGCTGCATAATAATTGTTCATTTATAATATTTATTTTCCAGACACCTATACGATGGGATGGTTGATCGATGTCACATCCATTCTGTTCATCATGCTTCAAATTCCCTTTCTCAAAATGGCCATCAAAGAATTGAATTCACTGCAAAAGAGGTTTCGACAATCATGCGCCGCACACAAGCAAGGATGTATGTATTCCCGTACAATCGAGAGTAAGTACTATGCATGTATATAATTAAATAAATTGGGGGTATTATTAGTTTCACGTATCTTCATTTTTTTGCAAAGTTATGCATTAATAATCACATCAGGCACTTTCTTGTTTACTACTGTAGTAGTCATTGGTTTTTTATCGTCTTTGTGCCGGAACATGAAAGAGTATATTGGATCTACTCGATGACTGGGGGAATTGGAAAACATAACAAGACTTGCCTTCAATTCATTCGTTCGTAAGTTGATGAATTTCTTGCCAACCCCAACAAAATTACACCTGATTAAACTATTAGGATCCATACATATGTTTTCGTATTCATATATTGATAAAATTATTATTTTCATATAATTCTAGGATTGCAACAAAATATCGACTGTACACCAATTCAGATCAAAGTAAAACCTACCCTCCAGACTATACATGGAATGTGATAAACATCGATGTACGTATTACCTCATACAATTGTAAATCCTGTGTCAATTTCATGTACATAACCATTTAAACATATGCTTCTCCGTATCAGCATAAGATTCAGCATAGTACTTGGGAATGTGGATACCATTACACGTATTATATGGAAAAAATAGTTAAAGAAGTGTATGGGATTGACATAATTCCTGTATGTTTTCTTATTCTATTTTTTCCTATGTGTAATGTCCGTCACATATGGAATATAAAATTCAATTGAATATATGTTTCAGAAATTTCCAGAAGATCGCACACCTTTGGGGAAAGAGAAATTATGCAGAATTGCTCTTATTTGGGTTCGTATATTCGTTAAAAAAAACTTTGCCCCATTGCATGGCTCAAATGCATGTCAAATAGGGAATTGAATCCATTGTTGGATAGGTTCATCATTACTTATATACCATCACTTAGTATCTCTCTTTATAAAAGGTAAATGTCCCCAACATTGGATACACATCATCTCCGTGAAACAATATGTCCTCATATCTTATGTAGGGTTGTCAACATAATTTTGGCAACCACTGACCAAGTTCTTGTACTCCATCACCTAGTAAATTACATTTGATCATATTCAATAGCCTTTTGTTACAACATTGTTGTTTATGTTCGATGAATCGTGAGTGTTAGGAATTTTTGTAGTATAATCAGTGCACCGGTTTATTAAATTACACTAGAAACTGGGAATTTGTGGAAATGTTTTTTTGTTGCTAGATGTGGCCATATAATCGTTGTTGGACTGTTCTACTATTTGTATTGAAGTATTAGTGATGTTGCACGGTGCTGCGGATTAGGGGCCGAATCTGAGTGTTGTGTTTCCCTCGAACTACTAGAGCAGCTGCACGCAGCTGCGGTCAGAGCTCAATTCTAGTTTTGTTTTTCCTAAATTGAACTATTTTAGCAGCTGCGGTCAGCGCCCAATTCTAGTTTTATTTTTCCTACGTTGAACCATTAGAGCAGTTGCGTGCAGCTGCAGTCAGCGCCCAATCCCAATCCTGTCCCAACCGAATGGAACTATTAGAGCAGCTGCGCGCAGCTGTGGCCAGCGCCCATTGGCAATTCCAAATTGAAAACCGGTGAAAATTTCAAAAACAATTTCCTAAAAATAGGTGAAAACAAAAAAAATCGGGTTTTTAAACCGTTGATAATATATGGAAATCAGTGCCAATTTAACTCCGATTTTATAAAACAGGTGCTAACCAAAACAAAATGGTACTAAATTTAGAACCGGTTTTTCTGACCAGTGCTAAAATCTGGCACCAATTTAACACTGGTTTTATAAAACTAGTGCTAACCAAAAAAACCTATGCTAAATCTAGCACCGGTTTTATAAAACCGATGCTAACAAAAAACCCGTGCTACAACTAGCACTGGTTTTATAAAACCAGTGCAACCCAAAAAAAGGTGCTAACTCTAGCACGTGTTTCTCAAAAACCGGTGAAAACGTTTCACCGGCTACTTTGGCACCGGTTTTTTGGACCCCCAAAAACCGGTGCTAGACTTCTGAAAAACCGGTGCTTGAGGGGCAATCCTGTGATAGTGTGTCCTAAACTTATGATAGATTTTGATTAGAATAATTAGGAGTTTTTTAAAAGCGTGGATGTATATGTTCCGAAAGAAGAAATGAAAATTTCACTAAGTTCCAAAAAAACATGGTACTAGTGGTCATTAGCTCGCATATGTGGCATTCTGCTGAAACCAAACCCCTTGCCACAATCTCGTACTGAATCCAATTTTCTATTGAAAATTGATTGATCTTATAGCTTTCGGTTGTGTCAGGTTCATAGTGGGATATGTTGAACTACAAGTGTCCAAGCTCAGTAGGATTCAACATCAAAGGCTCAACATGTACCGAATAGTTCAAATGATGATAAATATTTAGGGGACCATCTTTGAGCCCCAGATAACAGTCCTCGAGACCCCAACAGGGACAACCCAATATGTCGTTTATCATTCATGGATAAACCTCAAACCGTTTACCATTGACCATAGTAGAGAAAGAACCTCCATTAGTCTCCACAACATTGACATAAAATTGACACACTTCGTTGAAGTGCCCTGCATCGGCAATGGCTAGGATCTTGGAAAAACATTGAAATTCAAACAATAAACCTACAATATTCAACCCTAGCCTCGTGCTACATATAATGCAATTCTAATGCATATGAATCTAATTTTCTTGCATTTTGTACCAAAGATTTATATCTCTCATAGACACCTAGTGACACAAACCTCAAAGTGTCAAAAACTGGAGCCCTCTTTTGCTTAGCCAGTTGCTTCCTTCCCTTGGTCGTTCCATTTCACACAACCGGGGGTTTTCGCCATTATAATCTTCACGATGAACAGAATTGCAGAGTGAATTGGGTGGAGTATGTGTGGCTAATTTTCAAAAGATTTGAATATGTATGCATGCACCATTTAGTTTATTTATAGCGACCCAATTTCAATGTTGTTAGGTTTATCGAAACCTTGTTTTAATGGGCTCGAAACCTGATTCCAATATCAGAACCTTGATCACATGCTATATTTTCCAATAAAAGAAAATAATCACGTTGCTCGGACCTTGTATCGTAACAAGTGTCAGACCTGGAACTCGATGAAACTTTACGTCGAATCTTAATGATTTTAGACATCGAAAGAATAATTTCTTGATAAACGTGTTTGACAATATCCCATCATCGATTTTGTAAGATGCCCCACAAATCATTACACTCACCCAAGATACGTTCCGATTTCGAAACTACAAAAGGTTCATTTTATTGAATATTTCAAAAACAATTACTTCCACAACACCTATCTCAAATTGGCCACCTGTTTCAGAAGTCTGTTCTTATGAAATCTTGAGTAAATTTTTTTGTTCCATATCGAAGAGGTGTACATATTCTACTCGCTTTGGAAAATTGTGCTAATGCACATTTAATTCAACTTATTGAGAGTATGAAATTTCATTGGGAGAATAGTCTTTCAACAATTATTCCATGTTCGAGAACACTACCAAAATGCTTAAATAATAACATTCAATTATTATATCAAATCCAGGAAATTAAATTCAAAGTGTATTACATAAAAACTGAAAAATGGAAATGTTGACATTGTTTTTTCCGTGCACAACTTTAAGGAGATGAGAGGTACAACGTTAGATCTTCCTCATGCTTATCATCGTCACTAGATGATTTAACATGTCCAAATTCAACCTTCTCTTTATTTTCACTTATCTCTATCTTGATCTCTTTCCTGCACTGGTAAGCATCTTGATCAACCCTCAGATTATCGACCTCTGTCTGAAGGGAATCTATTTGGGTAACGAAACATGAAAAAACTTTCTTGACCTTCTGCATGAAACATTTACCGTCCCCTGGAAAATCATAACATATAATACAATTCAAAAAACAACATTGAACACAACACAACACAAACCAAAAGTTACATTATTTCAATATGACTTACTGATTCCCGTTGATGAAGAAGCAACAAACTCCGCAGCCCTGTTCCTCTTTGAACATTTAGCTCTGTGCCATTTTCCCAAATTCATATCCGATATTGGATGCATTTGTATAGCAATTCCAGTGACAGACCAATTTCTAAAAACATATCCCATATCAGAACTATAAATGATGGAACTTCCAGTACCATAATATTAAACGGCATTAAAAAATGTACTACAGCGCAACACAACACCGTGATTTACACTGTAATACTGAAATTACCACAGCGTTGTGCATTATGTTAAGGTGATCAATTACAATGCCAGGAACAACAGTTATGAACAGCCGTCCAATAACCGTTGATGCGTCCTTCCTGCACTAATGAGTCAGTCCAAGTGCCTCTCGTTTGACATCCCTCTCCCCACTATTTTGTTAGGGGTACTTTTTTTAAAATTTACCATTTATTTTTGCTAATACATGATTTTTTATATGAAAAATATTAAATGATGAAAATGTCCCTTACAAAGTTGATAATTTCCTTTTATTTGGTAGACTTTGGGTTAGTTTAATGTAGAACTAATGGCAATAATCTTGAAACCTAAAAACTACGTCTTTAATAGATCTGTCAATCTCTGACCCGAATCAGAAACCCGACACGTACCGAAATGACTGATTCAAGCCAAAAACCGATTTAACCCGAGAGATTTCAACCCAAACCTAAGCCGACACGATCGAACTTCAACCCGAAGCCTGATTATGACCCAAAAAATATTGACCCAACACGAACCCGACATGACCAAATTCAGTCCGAATCCGACCCGAGAGCTATCAACCCGAACCCGAACCTGATACAATCAGACTCAACCCAAACCCAAACCCGACACGACCAGACTCAACCCGAACCTAAACCCGACACGACCAGACTATAACCTGAACCCGCACCCGACTCGACCAGACTCAATCCGAAATCCGATCTAAACCCGAACACGATTCAACCTGAACACTATTCAACCCGATAGATGAACTATTTAACCCGACATGTAATCAACTCAAAATACTTTTGATTATTTTCATTGACACAATTATTAATGATGAAAAATTCATTCAGTTCAATATATAGCTGATATAAAGTAGAAGTTAATATTTT